>BDUI01055317.1:0-14684 GCA_002335545.1 Apodemus speciosus | reverse complement strand
TGAAAAATAAGACATTGTTATGGCTCTAATACAGTCACTAAATTTCTAAAATTCCTTGGAATGAAATCGAAAGAACAGTGGATGGGAAATCAGGAAGCCAAGGTTTTGGTCCTCCCTTTAACAGAAGTTCACTCACATCGACTTAGCAAGTCCCTTGAGCTCACTGGACTTACATTGCACCTGGCTAATTGGCCSATCMACCCATTACTACTGGTATTACTTATAATTRTTACTTTAAACCCAAATCTTCATGGAAATCAATGGTCTGTGCAATGACGACTGCTATTCTAGACACTGATTTCTCTGGGTACCAGGTCAAGGCAACATTGCCTCAGCTATGGTAGCCTGCAGAGGCCAGAGAAGGTAATAAGACTATTAAGAACACACTCTAGATCAAGTTCATTTAACTTTTGTGGAACTTCAGCCTTTCGTAGTACTCATGTCTTCCGATGTAAAACAATGCCATGCATCAGTTCCCTCTATCCACAAAGCATGCCAATCACATCACAGCTCAGCAGTATTCTTCACAAAAGCTGAATTTGTTCAACTAAGATTTTGATACATCAAAACAAAACATTTAGAACTCTACAATCCAAAAATGTCAGTAATTTCTCAAAAAAGAGTCTTCTTTAAGAATTTCTTTTTAATGGACTTCTTACACTAAACCTTTTGCTACATATATGTTTACAACTTCAATAAGTGAAATGAAAGAGCTAATGTTACCATCCATGGTGTGCCAGGCACTTTTCCTAGCACTTACCATTTAAATCCATGTAGGAAACCSATGGGGTTGATGTTACTGTCACCTCCAATTTACACATCAAATTATGAAAACAGAAGGAACAAGGCCAATCCCTTCAGTTGCACAAAGGAGAGGCAAAGCTGGTTACAGATTTGTCTGAGAAAACTAATGGTCTAGGTAAGTTCTGTTGTTTTGATTTTCTTGGTATTCATAGTATTTTCTGTTTGCCTATTTTATGTCATAAAAATATGGTGAAAGTGAAATAGATTTCCATTATTCAAACTGTGAATCTTCTAGCATATCATGACAGCCAATAAGAAACCTAATCCTGAGACTGAAGCCTCTAGATACACCCACGTTCTGTTATCAAAGAAGGAAGCTCATCACTTTACTTATTAAGGACAGGAAATTTGTTTTCATGGCTGTGCTGTTATTGAGTGGTTATTATTGATGTAGGGGTGTATGCATATCATCGAGTCAGAGGACAACTTCACGCAGGTTGTTCTTTACTTCTACCATTTGGACTCTGAGAGCAGAGCTTGAGCTACCACAGTGGGTTAACAGCAAGCTCCATTACCTTATAAGCTATCCTGTTGGCCCTGTTTGGTGTTTTGAGACGGGAGCTCAAGTGGTCCTTAAACTCATTACACAGACGAGGAAAAGAGAACCTTGAGTTCCTGTGCTTTCTTCTTGTGCCACCCCATCTGGCTTAAATGTGTTATTATTTCATTACTATCATTTTGTTTTGCTTTTTTGTCATATGAAGGTTCACTATGGAGCCCAGGTTAACCCAGGACTCTTGTCAGTCCTCTTGCTTCATTTTCAAGGTTGGGAATACAGACATGTGCCATCACATACGGGAATACAGACATGTGCCATCACATACCATTGTGTGTGTGTGTGTGTGTGTGTGTGTGTGTGTGTGAGTGTGTGTGTGAGTGTATGTGTGTGTGTGTGTTTTAATGATCTGCAGTAATAAAGACAAATGAAATCTTTAATTGGTTCTTAAATAATATTTGTTTTGTCATATATAATTTTGGCTAAAAATCTCCCTTTTCAGAAGGCAGTTTGTTATGGTAGTGTGAAGTAAGTTTATCTTGCTAGTAAGTATGGACTGTAATGTAGTTATGAATAAGAGATATATGAAGTGTAATAAAGGAAGCTAATCTGAACAAAGCATGTGACATAGGCAACCTGCCTGGTGGGAAATCTATCCCACTGACTGTCAGCAGCTAATTATGGAGATCATTAAACAGACTGGAAAAAAACCACACACTTTTCATTACATGGATTTCTAAACTCATCAAAATTATAACACTCAAACTTTTGAAGTTTTTTAAAGTCACTTTCTTTTCAACCTACCAGGTTAATTTTCTAAACTCTGAATTTACCCTCAAAGTTGCTTGTGAGAAAATGTCAGTGTGACATCATGGTAGGCCTTTGGGAACAAATTCCAATAATTCAGAATACTCTGGTGGAATCTTCCCTTCCTGTTTGCAGGAAAAGGCAAGCTCAGGGAACCAAGTCCCTCATCCAGATAATTAGCAGCTCTCCAATCTGTTCATTGAGGACACGTGTGCCAAACTTTCTTGGCAACCTCAGTCAGACAGTTGTAGGTGGTCAGTCCGTCAGTCACAGTTGAAGAGTGCCAGAGTGTGTTCGGCCCTGCATTAAAACTYGGCAATAAAGACAGATCTGATGTGCTCTTAAAAAAATAAAATAGATGTGCTAAATTGTTTGGAAATTGGCCGTTCTCAGTCTTAAATTTGGTGAAGCAAGGAAGAACGTGCTTTCATTAACCCTATCTCTTTCCATGATTTTCAGTGGAAAAATTATTACTGCCTTCTCCTTTTTCACTGTCAATTTGGAGGAAATTTCAAGAACTGAGTACAGTTCTGTCTAAATGCAGGTGACTAAGCAGAGAAGGACATGAATGCTAATGTGAAAAAGTAGATNTAAAAATCTCCCTTTTCAGAAGGCAGTTTGTTATGGTAGTGTGAAGTAAGTTTATCTTGCTAGTAAGTATGGACTGTAATATAGTTATGAATAAGAGATATATGAAGTGTAATAAAGGAAGCTAATCTGAACAAAGCATGTGACATAGGCAACCTGCCTGGTGGGAAATCTATCCCACTGACTGTCAGCAGCTAATTATGGAGATCATTAAACAGACTGGAAAAAAACCACACACTTTTCATTACATGGATTTCTAAACTCATCAAAATTATAACACTCAAACTTTTGAAGTTTTTTAAAGTCACTTTCTTTTCAACCTACCAGGTTAATTTTCTAAACTCTGAATTTACCCTCAAAGTTGCTTGTGAGAAAATGTCAGTGTGACATCATGGTAGGCCTTTGGGAACAAATTCCAATAATTCAGAATACTCTGGTGGAATCTTCCCTTCCTGTTTGCAGGAAAAGGCAAGCTCAGGGAACCAAGTCCCTCATCCAGATAATTAGCAGCTCTCCAATCTGTTCATTGAGGACACGTGTGCCAAACTTTCTTGGCAACCTCAGTCAGACAGTTGTAGGTGGTCAGTCCGTCAGTCACAGTTGAAGAGTGCCAGAGTGTGTTCGGCCCTGCATTAAAACTYGGCAATAAAGACAGATCTGATGTGCTCTTAAAAAAATAAAATAGATGTGCTAAATTGTTTGGAAATTGGCCGTTCTCAGTCTTAAATTTGGTGAAGCAAGGAAGAACGTGCTTTCATTAACCCTATCTCTTTCCATGATTTTCAGTGGAAAAATTATTACTGCCTTCTCCTTTTTCACTGTCAATTTGGAGGAAATTTCAAGAACTGAGTACAGTTCTGTCTAAATGCAGGTGACTAAGCAGAGAAGGACATGAATGCTAATGTGAAAAAGTAGATSCTGGCAAGGGACCATTCACAACTGAGTTATCCAGAACATTCCTCCAGTTTCTAGCATATTTCTACAGATCTATTTAATCCCTTCCTAGTTCGAATGCACAGTCACCATGTAAATAACACAATCCTGATTAAAGATGAAAGGAGGGTGAACAACAACAGAGCTAGGAAGACAAGAGACACTAGGTGAGGTASAGCAAATACCGCAAGGGGCACATGAAACAGTCCACGAACCCAAGACAATGCAAAGAAAAATAATTATCTGATTTTGGGTGTCCAAACAAGAAATGAATATATGTCTTGGCTCAGATAAAAATCTGTGAGTACTAAAGCCAGAGGCAGAGCCTAATGTCCTGCTCTATGCCTTGACACTTTATTCCACTGAGATAGGATCTCCGGACTTGGAGCTAGACCAGTAGCCAATAAGCCCAAGCACTCTTCCTGTGTCTGTCTCCAATATCACTAGGGTTAGAGCTGTATGCAAATATGGGTACTTAGATAACCATGCATTGTAAGCACTACCACCCATTGAGCCATATCCCAGCCCCAAGACACAAACATGTTTTGTGGGAATAATTTTGTTCTCACAAATGAAGTGTGCATTCCTTGATTTTTAACTGTTTCCTATAATTTAAATGGCTTATATTCTAAGATCAAGAATCGGCAAATGGGACATCACAAAATTGCCAAGACGAGTCTGTAAGGCAAAGGATACTGTCAATAAGACAAAAAGGCAACCAACAGACTGGGAAAACATCTTTACCAAATCCTACATCCAATAGAGGGCTAATATCAATATATGCAAAGAACTCAAGAAGTTATACTCCAGAGAATAAAATAACCCTTTTAAAAAATGGGGCAGCTAAACAGAGAAATCTCAACTGAGGAAACTCGAAGGGCTGAGAAGCACCTAAAGAAATGTCCAACATCATTAGTCATAAAGGAAATGCAAATCAAAACAACCCTGACATTCCCCCTCACACCAGTCAGAATGGCTAAAATCAAAAACTCAGGTGACAGCAGATGCTGGCAAGGATATGAAGAAAGAGGAACACTCCTCCATTGCAGGTGGGATTGCAAGCTGGTACAACCACTCTGGAAATCAGTCTGGTGTTTCCTCAGAAAATTGGACAYAGCTATTATACTCCTGGGCTTATACACAAAAGATTCTCCAACATATAACAAGGACACATGCTCCATTATGTTCATAGCAGCCTTATTTATAATAGCCAAAAGATGGAAAGAGCCCAGATGTCCTTCAGTAGAGGAATGGATACAGAAATTGTGGTACATTTGCACAATGCTATTA
The DNA here is from genome assembly GCA_002335545.1 of Apodemus speciosus. Lineage (NCBI taxonomy): Eukaryota > Metazoa > Chordata > Mammalia > Rodentia > Muridae > Apodemus > Apodemus speciosus. The sequence continues at coordinate 9,766 of BDUI01055317.1, read as the reverse complement.
CTCAGCTATTAAAAACAATGATTTCATGAAATTCTCAGGCAAAATGGATGGACCTAGAAAATATCATCCTGAGTGAGGTAACCCAATTACAAAAGAACACACTTGGTATGCACTCAGTGATAAGTGGATATTAGCCCAAAAGCTCTGAATACAACTCACAGACCACATGAAGCTCAAGAAGAAGGAAGATCAAAGTGTGGGTGCTTTGGTCCTTCTTGAAAAGGGGAGCAAAATACTCACAGGAGCAAATATTGAGTCAAAGTGCAGAGCAAAGACTGAAGGAAAGGCCATCCAGAGACTGTCCCACCTGGGAATTCATGCCAGAAATAGTCACCAAACGCCAACACTATTGTGGGTGCTAAGAAAGGCTTGCTGAAAGGAGCCTGATATAGCTATCTCCTGAGATGCCCTGCCAAAGCCTGCAAATACAGATTCAGATGCTCGCAGACAACTATTGCACTGAGTACGGGGTCCCCAATGGAGGAGTTAGAGAAAGGACTACAGGAACTGAAGGGGTTTGCAAGTCCATAGGAAGAACAAAAATAGCCAACCAGACCCCCAGAGCTTCCAGGGACTAAGCCACCAACCAAGGAGTACACATGGCTCCAGCTACATATGTAGCAGAGGCTAGCCTTGTCACTCATCAATGGGAAGAGAAATCCTTGGTCCTATGAAGGTTCAGTAGATGCCCCAGTGTAGGGGAATCAAGGATGGGGAGGCGGGNCCAGAGCTTCCAGGGACTAAGCCACCAACCAAGGAGTACACATGGCTCCAGCTACATATGTAGCAGAGGCTAGCCTTGTCACTCATCAATGGGAAGAGAAATCCTTGGTCCTATGAAGGTTCAGTAGATGCCCCAGTGTAGGGGAATCAAGGATGGGGAGGCGGGRAGTAGGTGGGTGGGTGGAGTAACACTCTCATAGAAGCAGGGGGAGGGGGAAATGGGAGAGAGATTTTTCAGGATGGAGAAAACCAGGTAAGGGGATAACACTTGAAATGTAAATAAATTGAATAAATAAAATTTTTTTTGAAAAAGTTCGAGTTGAGATGACAATAGAAAAGAAAGAAGGGCCGGGCGTTGGTGGTGCACGCCTTTAATAGGCAGGAGGATTTCTGAGTTCGAGGCCAGCCTGGTCTACAGAGTGAGTTCCAGGACAGCCGGAGCTACATAGAGAAACCCTGTCTCAAAAAACAAACAAAAAAAAAGAAAGAAAGAAAAGAAAAGAAAGAAGGCATAGGCATTAAACTTTGTAAAGGCAAGTTCAGGGTTAAAAACTCCCTGCGTAAGCACAGAATTCATGCTTGCAAAATGTGAGGGACAAAAAAGTTCTGTGGCTCTGCAAATATTGTATAAAGTCATTGTGAAGTAATGTGCATTTAAGGTTTTCAAAACTAAGGTCAGTTTTAGTAAGTTGCAATTCGCTAGGAGAACATGTTTGTGAAACATGTGAAAAGTGAGTAGGATTCAGCCACAACTTATGTGCATGTGAATACCTCARCTGTAACACATTTGAAGGATTTTTTTAGTGTGTTGTTAGCTACTTTACAGTTTAAAAAAATACTACTTGACATTTGAAAGTGAAATGATATGTGCAAAACATGAGTCAGATGGAGCGTCTCGCTTTGTGAATGAACTGTGTGTAGCCTGAACAAACGAGATCTAAGGCTTGGTAGCATCAGCCCTTCAGTCCACAGGCGTAAACCACACTCCCGTAGCACCTGATAGCTTATCCTCATTAACCTGCTCAAATCAGAGATGCACTGATAATAAGAGCAGCTTACTAAGGAAGAAGTCGAAACTCAAAGGAGGAAATGTTAACCCTCTCTGTATATTGTGTCTGGTTCATTAGGACTTGCAGCACACAGTAAGTACACAATAAATATCAACAGGCTTTGAAGTCTAAGTTCCTGTTCAGGAACTACAATGCTTTCATGTCTAAAACCTCCCCATTAGAGAAAAAATGAGAGTTTTATCCTATCTTCACATCAGAGAGTCAAGGATATAATTATTTCCTTTTCTGGCTAGGATTTCACAATTTGGAGTTCAGAAAATAGAGCATGGGAGTCTGTTACATCAATACTTTGAAACTACACAGGCACAATGAAACAGGAAAACCATGCAGTGGTCTGAGTAGTAATTTCTAGTTCCATAAAATGATGATGAATCCTTATAGCCAGATTACCTCTGATTATTCATTCTATTAGGTAAATTGTGATATATGTTAATGAACTAATAYAATCTCTCATGACATTTGGTATGAGTTTTGAAATGTGGTTATGACAACATTCCCCACTTTTTCTTCTTCCTCTTCTTTTCCTCCTCTCTCCTTCTCCTTCTCTTAGGTAGTATCAAGATGTTTTAGCCAAAATATTTTCAAATTAACTAATAATTCTCTGATAAATTAATTACAAAATGCATTTTTATCTCAGAAAGACATTTTCCTGACTTACTTCTTTTAAAATTGCATTCAATAGACACTAAGGAGACCTTCCTAAATTCAAAAATCTGATGAGATGTTGCAAAATGCATACCACCCCAGCACAGCAGTTGGGCAGGCTCTTCTTTTAGGCACTGGTTTTCAAAATAGGCTACATGAGGATACCAAGTCATGGTCTTCTGCATATGCCATCACAGTAGAAAACCAAGATACCAATGGACATCTGGTATCCCATGTTTGTAGGCTCACTGTAATGACAGACTGACTCCTTGTCCATTAAATACAACACAGAGCTGTGMTATTGTGAGATATATTTATGGACAATGAGAGATATTCTCTTCTGAACAATACTGTAAAGAGTTGGCCATGTGAACCTACAGATTTCCTACCAGTGATTTCTGCCAATTTTAGATGAAAAACATCAAAAGGACTGGGGAGATGGACAACTAGGAAAAGCACTTGGTGCTTATATAAGGACTAGAACTAGGGGACCTGGCATCTGTGTAAGTGCTGAGCTGGTGTGGTAGCCCTCATGTAATTTCAGGTCAAGGGAGGCAGAGATAAGGCATGCTCAGAGAAAACTAGCTAGCAAGAGAGCCAGATTGGGGAGTTCCAAATTCATCAAGAGACCTTAATATATATCATGGAAAGCTATTGAAGAAGACAACCTCCATCAACTTCTGGCCTCCACACACCCACACCCACAYTGCACACAATGCACACCCTCCCCCCAGATAATATACAAAGAATTCTACCTATATATACAGGCACTTTTTGTTGTCATAACCCATAAACTGTGCAGTATTATAGCAGTTTGCATAATAATAACATGCTAGGAGATAGTACGGATACTACAAATAGTTAAGGGTGTATGTGAGGGTTGTGTAAAATGACACCATTTCCCATAAAGAATTAGAGCATTTGAAGATTTTGGTGCCTGTGGGTGTCTTATGACAAGTTACACACAGACATCAGGGGATGAGAATATGAGTCTAAGAATATATGTGTAAGTCATTAATCATCCATAACTCTTGAAGTAATTGCTTCYTCAGAATGTGTGTTTCTGACTAGTATGTCTCAAATCAGTTTAATGAGTTTTTTATTGCCCTGAATGATTTCAAACTTTTTCTTTAAGGCTGCCATAATAAAGTACCACGATGCTAAAATTCAACAGTGATTTATTGTTTACCACCCCACAGCCACAGCTAGAAATTTGAACCCAGGGTTTCACTATGGCTATGCTCTTTCTGATATGTATTAAGTACATTTTCCTTGCCTCKCTCCAACTTCTAATGGCTTACTGACTGCCTTTGTATTCCTTGGCTGACAGTTGCATATTTCTTATCTCTACTTTCATCTTTACTTGGGATGTTTTTCATGTGTCTTCATCTATTCATAGATGGCTCCTTATACTGACACAAGTTATACTAGACAATGGATCCACACTCTTCAGGGAAGTTTTATTTCATTCTGTATTCACAAATTCTACCGATGAAATTTAAAGGTGCCAAATAAAATCATGGTCATGAACAAAACTTTTCTTGGTAGTACTGCTTAAAAAATATAGCACAAATTTACAAAGTGTTAAGTAATATAAGTAATAAGAGGTGACATGGTAAAGGTTGTGTCTATATTATGTGTAGACACATAAGGGACTTGAGGATCTTTTTTGTTTGTTTGTGTTTTGGGGATTTTTTTGGTAGATTTGCTCTGTAGTTGAAGTTTAATGTATATTTTATTGCAGACAATTTACTTCGTAATCTGGAGTGTTGAGGTTTTGATTACATTAATTCAAGCATCATTTATGGTCCCTTTTGTTAGAAATACAAATATTACAATGAAGACAGTAAAAAGTCATTAAATGCTGAGTAACCGATCAAGAAACAGTGAATAAGACCAACATTTTTCTAAATAAAATAAAAATGAAACTTCTGAGAAGAAAACACAAGACAGTTTTTWCCTCAGCATATAAAGAGGGGTAGAACTGGGAATTACTGGGGGCTTTCTGCATAGGTTCTCTTACTGAACATTTGCCCACACGAAAGGCTGGAAATCTGGGTTATAAAAAGGAAAACAGCCAAAGCATGTGTGCTATAGACTATTCCCTGCCTGACACTCAGTGGTGACTGCGGAGAACTGCAGCTTTTGACCTATGGGCTTACTAACATAGGACTTGGCGAAGGAAACGCGAATCTGTAGGAGTTATTGTTCTTCACATCCACAGAGTACTTGTCTTATTCAAGTACCTAAATAGCTTGCCAAGAATTGACCCCGGGAGAACAGAAAGATGGGCCATCGAAGCATGACCCAGTTAGTATGTGATGACTGATACAGGAAACAGCAAGCACATTCCGCATTCAGGCTTGTACTGTCACTTTGTTTTTCTCCTCTGAATCTTGCATGGATAATAAAATTAGCATGAGGGGGTAAAATCTGAACAAGAATTTAACTACAACAACAAAAATCCAAATGAGACCATTAACTGGTATCATATTTGTGGGACACATTTGATAACTCAAATTGAAAAAAATTACTGACTTCTTTATTCAGAAATCCCACTTTTATGTATCTATTTTTATGAAGGAATAATTTTTCTTGTAAAATACATCTATGATTTGGGTAGCAAAATAAACATYTTATCATTTGTTTATAAAATTGAGGGTGAGGCAAAAACTGTTATGAAGAAAATTTTCATTCCAGTTAATTTTTATAAAAATAATTATATGTAAAAACATTTGTGCCATGAAAAATGGTGTGTGTGTGTGTGTGTGTGTGTGTGTGTGTGTGTGTGTGTGTGTGTGTGTGTGTGTGTGTAGTGCATTCCCAGGGCTTTTTATATGCTAGGCTACTGTTTTCTACTATACCATATCCACAGTACTTCACACATATTTAACAACAAAAATATACTCGGTCATAACCAAAAGTTTTTAAGAGAAAGTTTATATAAAATTTTCATAGTTCAAGAAAATAATTCCAATAATATCAAAATATTAACAATAGTTTCATCCAGAGAGTGACAATATGAGTTAAACTACTATCACGATAAAAAACTTTGTTATACAGATTTTTAAAAGTCATACCTCTAATACTACCACTGTGAAAGCTGAAGAGGTAGAGGTCAATGCCAGTTTCATTGTTAGAAGCTAAAAACCTAAAAATGTAAGGCAGGAAGGATGTGTGGGGCACAGAGATCCTTGTGCTAACAGATAAACACTAGGGAAACCAGGAATGCTAGATGTGCTGTTGTTCATTCCAAATCAGAAATGTATAATCTGTTTTTTTCTGCTCAGAAGGTTTAGAATGGAGGTGATTTATAGCCTGGTGACTTCTGCAGTCTCTGTATAACCAAGGTCATACTTGGCTTCCCCAGACTGCTATGTTCGTCTGAGTCATGGGTGTAAAATCTTGACATTCATCTTGACCATTGTCTCTCAGTAAATAGAGCCAGTCTTTATGGGAGATGCCACATGTGATTTTACAAATGGGAGCAAAGGTGGATAAAGTGTTGATAATCTTTTTGCTATCTCTATGACAAAACCATACCAGATCCTCCCCAAGACCTTTAAGAGCTTATAAGTAGTCAATCTAAAGAACCCATCTCTATAGAAGAGGTACTTTTCAAAGATATTTTGATGTAGCCATGCCTTACACTTTGTTGTGCATAAGAAATTGAGTTAATTATCATCAGAAAACTTTTTCCAAATTGTGTTGTACTTAAATATGGCTAAAAACAAACTGCCTGTGGTCAGACTCCAGAAGTTTGAGCCAATAATGGACACTAAACTATGTTGAACTGAAGTTCCATCTTGCCTCATGCAAGTCAATGGTTTGCTGGCTGTTGTAATCACAAAGATTCTGCACAGAAGGAGGGAGGAAGGGTTAGAAGAGAAAGGGAAGAGAAAAACTCAATAGACTATGTTATCTTAAAATAGAAGAATTTATAACTAAAAAAGTCCCCACTAAAGCACAATGGATAGATGAAGAGGAGAATCTAGAGTATTGAGACACGAAGCACAAACCTCATTAGACTTGTTCATTCAAATGTGTRAAGAAAGAGACATWAATCCTTAATGATCTGGGATTGAGGAGGCAGTGAGGACATGGAAACCACAGGACATTTGATGAAATTGTGTGAGAATTCAGATTCTTTTCTTATTTAGTCTTTAATCCAGACTCCCAATTGGGTGTAACCTCACCTCTATGTTCCTATGCTTGTGTGTCAGTGTATTTCATGAAATGTATGTCAGGAAATATTTCATAACTATTATAAAACCTACTAGAGTGATTTAAAGTACAGGAGAGATTATAACTTTTCTCAGGACCTCAAAGTGTTGTAGGGTGGAAAAGTTAGACAATGCAAAATGTTAAGTACACACTTCAAGTCACTATTCACACAAAAGATCATAAATTGGTCTTTAATTCCACCACTTTCCATAATGCATAYGGTCAGAGAAGATACTTCAGGGGCTGTATTCCTGGGAACCAACCCAAACATGTTAAATGAAGAAATAACCAGATATAAACAACATCCTTAGATGTTCTTTTCTTTATGCTCAGGTTGGGTTGGCAAGTGAGTGGTTGTTTTCTTAGTCTTAAAAGAGAAATTCAGTTAGCTATGTGATGCTTGTCAATCAATGATAGAACTTATGTCTTTCCCCAAACGCAGAGTTCCTGATTATTGACAAGACAACCTATTGGGAAGGAACCCAAGGCTTCCTCCAAGCCTCAAGCTGGCTGGTGGAGAATGCAACTGTGGCTTTCAAGATAACTCCAGAGAAATGTGATAGATGTTTTGGAAGGCGGTATTGGTGGTGGTGGTGGTGGTGGTGGTAGTGGTTGTGGTGGTGATGGCAAGGTCTATCTCTCCCTGAGAATGTTGCCATGATAAAGTTATCTACAGCTATCCATGATTGATGAATAAGAAAAGGAACACACAGTCACAAGCTTCAACAAGGCCATGCTAATATCTGAGCAAAAGTGAAGCCAAATTCTTCATTATTGTTAGAGACTTACAACTAATACAACAAAGATGGGCAAAAAACAAAAATGAAACTGGCAAAGGACAAAGAGCATATGAGTACCAGAACAGGAGAAAGACACAATAGGTCAGAGCAGTGTGGAGTATTTCAGGATACACAGAAAATACAGGTGGTCAAGTCTCTTGTATTAAATGCTATATTATTTGTATATAAACTACACATATCTTCACATATACTTTAAGCCATCTTTAGATTTTTAATAATATAGAAACAGTGTAATTGCTATGTTGTTCTAACCCTAGGCCACCCAGATAGTGCTTGGGATAGGGGGTAAGAAGGCAGGATCAAGGACACAAATTCCAGGAGCCAGATGAGAAGTAGAAGCAGAAGTGCTTCTACACATTTATTGTTATAGTGAATAGTGCCTTTACACCCTTCACCTATGTCAGTAACTGCTTGTTTGTCACTCCCTCCCAACACCCCTCCCCCCCAAGCTAGCACCATCTGATTGGCTGCCCCAGTCACATGCTCTGTCTTTGTTCCCAMATGTCAGGTGGGCTCTGGGTTAGTAAATGAGGAAGAGCCTGCTGTGCATGGGTGGACTGTTACTGGCCACTAGTCAGAACATGCTGAACTCCTCCTCCTACATATCCACTCCCTTTTGTTGAGAAGTTGGCAGTTCAGTTCTGCGTTCTGACCTTCTTGACCCCACCTCTGGACAACCAGCATAGGGAACTGTGCCTGTCTTAGGTTGCCCCTGCTATTTGGATCTTACCTGTCATTGACTACTGGCTCTGGAAGGTCAGCCTCCCTGGAAAGTATGCCCTGGTGGAGTAGGTCAGTTTATTGGCACCTCTTTTTTATCTCCAAGAACCATGCCTGTATAACCTCAGAAGGAGGCCTCTGTTCAAGGCATTCCAGGGTCATCAGCACTTGGAACATAGTCTTTTTGATAGAGAGCTGGCATGACATATGCTGCATAACACACTTACAAAGAATGATGACTAACAATAGAAAACCCTGTAACATTGGCTAAGTGACTCTCCAAGAGAGCCTTTTAAGGTTGTCCCATAATTTAGTGATAAAGCTCACTTCAAAGGACCCAGCTGAAGGTCTGGTGACATTTAACATATTTTTTCCTGAGAGGTATAGAATAATTGAGGAACTTGGTGTGCCCATGTCTCCTTGATGTAATGGGTCAACTTCAGCCTCTCTGAGGTGGAATTATGTACCTGCTGGGGGGTCAGGTAAAAAGACCTAAACCCAGGGTCATACAAAAGAAGAGACATGTCCTGTACCATCTYACATTCTTCTGACAACAGGTCAAGCTGTCCTTGTAATATATGGATGACCCAATAAAGATATTGCTCAGCATCTCCTGTGCCTGGAGGGCATCAGCAGAGTGGGACACTACTCTSTCTAGCATTTCTGCTGTTTTTGAAATTTGCATCAAGTCCATTGCTGCTGATGTTGCACTTGCTACAGCTGCCAGGATGGTCATAATGATGGCCTTGGTGATGCCAAGTGGAAGCACTTACTATACTTGAGGCAATCTATAAGGTGTTGGGACYRTCTCTCCACAAGTGCATGGTCTTACACATTCCCAACATTCCCTAGCAGGTGGSCCTGGGTGTTGGGGGAGGGGCTTCTGCTGGCCAGCCAGGAGTGCATCAAGCAAGGTAGTCAAGGCTACAATTGCATCTACCTGTATGAGGGGTCAAGATAGCTGTGTGGCCATGATCAACTTATGGATGTCCTCATTGCGGACAGCGGCCATTACATTGGGGATAGGGGCATTGAGGCTAACCCAAATCAATTGATTTATGAAAATATTTTGGATTGGGCCAGGATCCACCTGCCTCTCCACAGCYTCCATGACCCAGGAAGTCAGTGAAGGTCTCCCCATGCTTGCTGTATGAGATTGTGAAAGTCCTCACAAGGGTCACAGGGCACATGCAGGCAGGCYTTAAGRGCCTTGAACGCCAGATCAGAAACTTGGTGGAAATATTGCCCTATCAGGACCTGGTGCCCAGATCTATAAAATTACCTTGCTCCGTTAGCATGTCTAAGGAAATGTTGATGCCATTTTGGATGTCAYRGACTGGGCTTGAGCCTCATCATGACCATCATAAGCAGACAGCCAGTTCAGAAATACTGATGGTTCCAGAAGGGCCTTGAGAAGAATATGCCAGTTATATCGGGGTTGAAGTTGCATAGATCATTGTTTCAGGAACTGCTTAAAGTAGGATGAATCAGGTTCTGACTCATTTGCTGCCTTAATAATGAGGTATAATTCAGTAAGAGGGGTGGACACCCATGGTTCCATAGTCAAGTTTGATCCCATTTTGA
>BDUI01055285.1:4216-16580 GCA_002335545.1 Apodemus speciosus | reverse complement strand
AGCAATTGAAAACAATGAATTAATGAAATTTGTAGGCAAATGGTTGGAACTGGAAAATATCATCCTAAGTGAGCTATCCCAATCACAAAAGAATACACATGAAATGCCATCACTGATAAGTGGATATTAATTAGCCCAGAAGGTCTAAATACTCAAGACACAATTAGCTAATCATATGATTCCCAAGAAGAAGGGAGGAAAGGGCCTAGGTCCTGAAAAGACTTGATCCAGTATCGTAGAGGAGTACCAGAACAGAGAAATGGGAGAGAGGTGATTGGGGAAAGGGCAGAGGGAAGGAGACTTAGGGGACATATGGTGAGGGGGGAACTGGGAAAGCGGAAAGCATTTGGAATGTAAACAAAGAATATAGAAAATTAAAAAATGAAAAAAGTGACATTGGTCTTTTCTTAAGAAACTATTCAATCAAAAAAGACTCAATTTTGGAAGAATAGAACTACTCATTTAGAACTCTGTACAGGGACGCATATGGTGACATATAACTATAACCCTAGGAATTAGGAGGCTGAACCTGGAGGGGTACAAATCTGTCAGGGCTGAGGGAGATAGCAAAAGGAGTTGARGTCTAGGTAAAAAGGGAAAGGAGAGGAGAGAGGAAGGGAAAGAGGGGGAGGGGAAGGGGAGAAAGGCAGAGAGAGTGGGGAGCCCGAGGGAAGGCGACAGGGAAAAGGAGGGAGMAATAGATATCAATGAAYGTKTCCTTCACAAGTTAAAGAGATGGATAGAGCTGTACATGTGAAAGCAACAATRCAGTTGCATAAACAAGACCTGCATGATAATAAAGCTAGTTGAAACATCAAMGTGGATAAAAAATCCCGTAAGATGAGTGCTGCAGGTAATGAMWGGCTGCTGAGAAGGGGAGAATCATTYTTTTCCAGCCCAAAGTACACATGTGCATGTGTGTGCATGTATGTGTGTGTGTAATCACTAAATGGACTCAAAAAGTTGTATTTATATATATGCAAATATATGTGTATATATAAATACATATTGTGTGTAACAATAATAAGCAAAGATGAAGTCATGAATTTCAGGAGGGGGTGACACTGGAGGAGTTGGTAAGGAAGTGATGGAAATCATGAAAATACATGAAAAGTTCAAAAAATTAATTAAAAATAGAATTTCAGAAAAAAATTATTGCCAGCTTATAAGAGGAGGGAAAAAAGCTAGATAAACCCAGATATGTACAGTAGAGTGTTCCAGGCTGCCCCAAATACTCTATGTAACTACAGGTGACCTTGAATTTCTGATCCTCCTGATTCTATGTTCCTTCCTCTCTGGAATTACAAGTGTATGCCACCATGGCAGGTTTATATGATGTCAAGGATCAAATCCAGGGCTTCGTGCCTGCTAGGTAAGCGCACTACCTGCTGAAATATATACCCCTATTCTTTCCAATTAATTTGTCAGAAAGTGCAATGAATGATAACAATGCTASAAAGGTTGGGAGAAAAGAACTCAGAATACTCGGATTATAAAGTGGTAGTAATATCAATTAAAGAATATATATTTAAAAGTGGACCTAGATCAGTTATAAATACATATTGCAAACTCTGGAGCAATTCCTAGGAAGGGTTTTAACTGGTATGCTAAGACAAGAGAAAAAGATATAATCTTTATACAATAAGGCAGAGAAACAGGTAAATTTAATAGCGAACAAAGAACAAGGCAACAAATAAAAACATAGTATAGACTCTTTTATTGAACATTATGGATTCCCCTTGCCATAATGTAGCCATCATGACTTACAACTGGTACGGTTGCCCTTGAGGGGTTTTGGTCCATTTATTATGCATAGCTTCTCAGCACATTAGCCAAAGACAAAACCATATCAGAGTAGTATGTGGACCCTGGTTAGACCCTAGAACCAGGAAGGTGCTTGACTCTGATATTAGGTTGAGATAAAACAGGTATATTCTGGCTTGGATGAAGTCACATCCCTATTTTTCTGACTAAAATCATGAAGATACACAGAATCCTGCTACCATTCAGGACCATGCTTCTGTCAGTTCCCGATAAGTGACCCTACAGTCTTGAATCTGTCTTCTTTCTATCATTAGTCTCATGGTTTCTGTGCCTGGTCCTCATATATTGAAACTAGGCTGTTTTAGAAGATCAAGTATGCTAATAATCACTTTACGTGTCATTAGTTTAAAATATACTAATATAAATGACAAAGACTATGCAAGGTTTTACTTTCTTTTGTCAGGGAGTGGGGAGTAAAACTCAATTACATAATGTTTCCAAGAAACTTATTTTAAATGTGAAGACATATTGGTTAAAAGTAAAGGGATGGACTACCCTGAAATCATGTTAATTTTAATATAAAGAAAACTAAATTTCTATGTCTATAAATTTCAGACAAAAGCAATTTCAAAACAAGGAAAATAATAAGCAATAAAATGATAAGAGAAATAAAATGAGAATGTTGACTCCCAAAAAGACAGACTTATTTTAAAATCTATATCCCAGAATATTTGAGTTACAAACTAAAAACATATAATTTCATTTTTATACTTGTAGACTTCGAGGCCTATATCACTGAAAGACGCAYCAGGCAGAAGAGCATGAGTAAAGATAAAGTAGAACTGAGTTAACATTTCCAGGATACTTTACCCAGAACCACAGAATACAGTCTTTTCAAGTTTATAGGCGGGCATTTCATCAAAAAAGACCATGTTGGGGTGGTAGACCACATCTTAACAAAATTAGAAGAATGAGCATTACACTAAGTATGACTTCAGACCACAATACAATTAAACTAAAAATCAACAGAAAGATAGTGAGAATCTTTCCTGGCATTTATAACATAGAATAAATGAATTCTCAAGATATTAAAAAAGTATTTTAGTCAAAATATTAAAATGTGAGACACAGCAAAAGCAACACCGAAGGGGAAATTCATAACAATGAACACATGTCAAAAAAGAAGGCAGACTCACAAGAAATCATCTAAATTTCTACTCACTGAACAAAGCCAATGCCAAGTGTTAAAGTTTGCATCTGGAATGTTCTTGGGTGTTAAATCTTTGGTCCCCAGTCAATGGTGCAATTGGGAGGTAGAGGTGAGCTGGAGGAAAGATGCTGTTGCAGGCATCCGTTTGAAGGGTATACTGGGGGCCTAGTTGCTTCCCCTCTCTTTCTTTGTTTCTAGCTACCATTAGGTAGGCAGCTTCACCCACCTCATGTTCCCYACCATATTTTGCCTCACCACAAGGCCATAAACAATACAGATGAGCCACCATGGTCTGAAATCTCTGAAACCATGATCAAAATAAGTCTTCTGTTAATTGTTTTTCTCAGGTATTTTGTCAGAGCCATGGAAAGCCAACACACAAAGAAGTTATCAATGAAGCTGAATAAAGGCTGTCAATAGAAAACAACAATGGATAATATAAAAAAATTAAACATTTCACAAAAAGTATCAAATGCTGAGAAGGATATAAATGAAAGTCCCCTTAACTGCTATTGGGAATGTAAAATGGTGCAGTCACATTTATGAACTGAATGTGCAGATCATCCTCTCCTAAAATTCATAYAGTGAAATCTTAAATCCCAGTGTGATGGTATTAGGATGTGAGACTTTGGAGAGATAAAGATGTTTAGACAAGGCTGTGAATGCATAGTCTGATTATGGTTTTGATCTGAAATTGCACAAATTCATGTGTTTGAATACCCAGTGGCCAGTTGTTGGTAGTATTATTTGCTACTTGCTATTTTAGCAGATTTAGTGTGTGTGTGTGTGTGTGTGTGTGTGTGGTGTTTGGGTGGTGTGTGTGTATAAGAGAGAGAGAGAGAGAGAGAGAGAGAGAGAGGGAGAGAGAGAGACTAGAAGCGGGAAGAAGCATTCAGTTTGGCAAGGAAAGAATTGTGAGTATTTTTATGGCGTGGACCTGGCAAGTGTGGCACAAATGACTGGAACTGTTCCACTAAAGAGAAACCATGGGCTTTGTTATAGACAAAGTATATAKAAACAGTATCACTCACCATCAACCTTAGTGGTCCCCTAACCAGATTTTTGTTTCCTGTTCCATGACAATACACTTTGCTGTTCTGGAATTTTTAGCTCCAGATCAGGGTATACGGTGCTTCTACAAGAAGAAACAGCTCCTACCAGGAAACATAACAATCATATTGAACTGAGAGACTGGATTTATCCCTGGCTACTTTGTGCTTCTCACACCAGGAAAAGTGACTGTGGAGCTAGGAGAAAAGATCTGCCCTGAATGTTGGTAGAACATTCCAAGGCTTGGTAGAGCCTTCCAAGGCTGGCAGGCCAGATCAGTGCGCACAACCTGCTGCCCCCAAATTCTAGTTTTCTGGGCCTTTCAATGAATTTCTAGGGAGCTTTCAGGCCTTCAACCTTGGAATGGGGCTGCTGAAACAACCAGTTTCCTAAATTAAGCAGTTTCCATGTTCTTTGCCTCTGTAAAGTACAAGCTACCATCATTAGATTATCCAGCTGCTACCATGGAAAGCCAATCCAATAAATCCCATTTTTAAACACACACACACACACACACACACACACACACACACACACACACACACACCACAAGACTCACTAACTCATTATTGTTTCTCTATTCTTCTAGAAAACCATCATTAATACAGGTTCACAATTTTATAAAAGAAAAAAAAACATCAGAACTCCCATTAAGAGAACAAGGTACTGCAAAAGCAAGGAAGCAGCTCCATGCTGAGGAAAGGACCATCACCAAGAAATGGAACTGTTGGCACCTTAAGCTCCACCTACACCTTCCAGTTTCTAGAACTATCTCTTGGTTAAANACCATATTTTGCCTCACCACAAGGCCATAAACAATACAGATGAGCCACCATGGTCTGAAATCTCTGAAACCATGATCAAAATAAGTCTTCTGTTAATTGTTTTTCTCAGGTATTTTGTCAGAGCCATGGAAAGCCAACACACAAAGAAGTTATCAATGAAGCTGAATAAAGGCTGTCAATAGAAAACAACAATGGATAATATAAAAAAATTAAACATTTCACAAAAAGTATCAAATGCTGAGAAGGATATAAATGAAAGTCCCCTTAACTGCTATTGGGAATGTAAAATGGTGCAGTCACATTTATGAACTGAATGTGCAGATCATCCTCTCCTAAAATTCATAYAGTGAAATCTTAAATCCCAGTGTGATGGTATTAGGATGTGAGACTTTGGAGAGATAAAGATGTTTAGACAAGGCTGTGAATGCATAGTCTGATTATGGTTTTGATCTGAAATTGCACAAATTCATGTGTTTGAATACCCAGTGGCCAGTTGTTGGTAGTATTATTTGCTACTTGCTATTTTAGCAGATTTAGTGTGTGTGTGTGTGTGTGTGTGTGTGTGGTGTTTGGGTGGTGTGTGTGTATAAGAGAGAGAGAGAGAGAGAGAGAGAGAGAGAGGGAGAGAGAGAGACTAGAAGCGGGAAGAAGCATTCAGTTTGGCAAGGAAAGAATTGTGAGTATTTTTATGGCGTGGACCTGGCAAGTGTGGCACAAATGACTGGAACTGTTCCACTAAAGAGAAACCATGGGCTTTGTTATAGACAAAGTATATAKAAACAGTATCACTCACCATCAACCTTAGTGGTCCCCTAACCAGATTTTTGTTTCCTGTTCCATGACAATACACTTTGCTGTTCTGGAATTTTTAGCTCCAGATCAGGGTATACGGTGCTTCTACAAGAAGAAACAGCTCCTACCAGGAAACATAACAATCATATTGAACTGAGAGACTGGATTTATCCCTGGCTACTTTGTGCTTCTCACACCAGGAAAAGTGACTGTGGAGCTAGGAGAAAAGATCTGCCCTGAATGTTGGTAGAACATTCCAAGGCTTGGTAGAGCCTTCCAAGGCTGGCAGGCCAGATCAGTGCGCACAACCTGCTGCCCCCAAATTCTAGTTTTCTGGGCCTTTCAATGAATTTCTAGGGAGCTTTCAGGCCTTCAACCTTGGAATGGGGCTGCTGAAACAACCAGTTTCCTAAATTAAGCAGTTTCCATGTTCTTTGCCTCTGTAAAGTACAAGCTACCATCATTAGATTATCCAGCTGCTACCATGGAAAGCCAATCCAATAAATCCCATTTTTAAACACACACACACACACACACACACACACACACACACACACACACACACACCACAAGACTCACTAACTCATTATTGTTTCTCTATTCTTCTAGAAAACCATCATTAATACAGGTTCACAATTTTATAAAAGAAAAAAAAACATCAGAACTCCCATTAAGAGAACAAGGTACTGCAAAAGCAAGGAAGCAGCTCCATGCTGAGGAAAGGACCATCACCAAGAAATGGAACTGTTGGCACCTTAAGCTCCACCTACACCTTCCAGTTTCTAGAACTATCTCTTGGTTAAACCACACAGTTCATAGTATTTTGTTATAATCCCTTGTATTGACAAAGAAAGCCACTTTGGAAGAGAGCCATAGCTTCCTACAAAGCTGAATATGGTCTTACCATGTGATCTAGTAATCTTATTCTGAGTACCTACCCAATGAGGTAAAAATGAAGCCTACATAAATTCTGCATGCAAATATTTGTACTTGCTTTATTCAAAAYTGTAAAAAATTGGAAGCAATTAAAATGTTCTTCAGTAGATAATTGGATAAACAAGTAGAATACAATATAATACAACTCAGTAATAAAAAGAAATAAGCTGTCAAGTCACAAAAAGATGTGCAGGAATGCTAACAAAAAGGTGAGTAGGCATAAAAGCGCATGTAATGTATATTCTAACTAGAAGACATTGTAGGAAAGGGAAAATTAAGGAGGCTAAAAGAGGAACAAACCGGTAGTTGCTCTAGTTTCTTCAGTGTCTGTGGCTTAGGGGAGGAGTCTACTTCACCTTATAGGTTACAGTCTGTCATTGAGAGAAGTCAGGACAGGAGCCACAGAGCAATGCTGCTTGCTACCTCTATCTCTACGGCCCACAGGCTCATGCTTAGCTAGGTTTTATTTATATAGCCCGACTACCTGCATAGGGATAGTGACGCTCACAGTGGGCTGAGCCATTTCACATCAATTAACAATCAAGACAATCCCTCATACACATGGCTACTGACTAATCTGCTTTAGAAAATTACTCAGTTGAGATTCTGTTCTCAAATGACTCTAAATTGGGTCCATTTGACATCTAAAACTAAGACAGTGGATGACAAGACTTGAGGAGAGGAAGAGAAGGATGAACAGAAAGAAGGCATGGCACTTTCAGGGCAGTAAACGGGACTCTGCAAAATTATGTATAGCAAAAATATATGATTATATAGTTGGCAACAGCAGAATTATAGAACAGAAACCATGAATCATAATATAAACAGATTTCAGTTCTCTGTATTTATTTATTTACTTATTTAGGCAGAATTTCCCTGTGTAGAACCAGGCAGGCCTTAAACTCAGAGATCTACCTGCCTCTGTATCCTGAGTTCTGGAATTAGAGGCATGCACCACCATGCCCAATCAGTTCTCTCATCTTAACAAATGCATTACAGCAATGCAAATACTTAGAGTAGGGTAAAGGTGGCTGTGCAAGATATGTGCTGTACTATTTACTTTCTGTTTAGTTTTTATGGGTACTTATTCTATGAAATAATGCCTACTAATTTAAAATACATCAAAATGACTAAAAGGAATACATATTTATATATCTAGCATTTTTATTTTTTCTTTAATATTTTATGTACTTTCTTGTTTTTAGCAATTGACATTCATTGTTTTTAATTTTACATTTTTACTTAAAAATAGTATCATCAAATAAAACGAATAGATTTTATATGACCAGACCTACAACATAACCCAGAAGAAATTAAATCCATGAAATTTTGATTTCTCACAGTTGTTTTAAATAATATTCATCCCAGGTTTGATGAGATGTGCTAAGCCAGATTTTAGGTGAAATGTGTGATTTTACACTAGCAGATCACAGGTAAGGGAAACTGGGCTAGAAGATTCAACAATGATCCTTGGAAAAAAAATAAATTCCTTACTTTATAGATTTTAGAGGGGAGAGCTGCTGGGCCTTCAGGAGGAGGGAGGAGTGTGTGAGCTGAGGGGGAAGCTGTCTCTGAGTTTAGCAGATTAGTAAAGTTAGTAGACAGAACAGGAGCTGCTTACCAGCCTACCAGGGCAGCCTCTGAAATCAAACAACTTTGTTCAGTCAACACAATCGCTAATCTTCCTTTTCCTGTTCTCTAATAATTAAAAACAATGCACTTCCCCTTAGGGGTGTTTTTGGAAGGGATCTTTAAAGACTTCCTAGTAGCTATTAAATATTATCAAAGATAAGCTTTTTCCCCCTTTGATTAAGATGAGGCTAGGGAGAGAAAGGACTCTGGCCAACTAATAAAAGCCACACTTATCTCAAATTAGAAACACAAAGGTTACCTGAGATTTCTCAACCTGGGAAGAAATTTATTCTGTTTGAATGAATTTAATTTCTCCTTCAAAGTAGATGTTTTTAATTTTGTAAGCAAACATTTTCTAGTCAGTATTGAAATAATGGCTGTATAGTGTTATGTAAGTGAAATACAGCTTTGACAGAGTCCTCTTGTGACAAAGACATAAAATTGTCCTAATGCAAAATTACTTTCTTTTTTGCTTGTGAACTTTTAAAACATAAACTTGATAACCAACCCCCTCTACTTATATTTGATAATGTTTTCATTTAGCAAAAATCAAGTATTATTCAGATTGTCCTCAACAAAACAAAAATGAAATCAACTATTAAAAGTATTTTTTATTAATAATGGAGTTGATGTTATAATATTTCAAATATTGGTAAGCCCAACTAGCTCCATTATAATGCATTTGTTTTTGTTGTTATTTGAATATTATACTCATATTGAGCACATTATTTTTAAAAGATAGATTAAGAACTGGTATCACRGGCTACAGTTTTACAAGTGAGCTTTGTGTTAGAGGATTGTATGAATGCATTTGAAAATGTATTCACCTTCCAACCCCCACCGCCAAAAAAACAAACAAACAAAAAAAAACCCAACCAAACAAAAGAAAAACAGGCACCAAGTGTCAGGTCTCCAAAAAACCTGGGACAAGGGTCACTCAGCACCCGTGGCTCCTCCTAGCATTTCTCACCCCACCTCCTACCCTAAACCTGCCTTGAGCTCTCTTGGTCCTCAGACCTTCTGGTGGTCACTTGTCCCCTTCTCTCCTCTATTCCTCTCTTTCCCCATCCCCCACCTCTCCTCTCATGGCCTGGTCCAATATGGACCCTTCTAGATGCCTCGGGCCACATTCTGCCTCATATCTACAATAAAACTCTTCCCCTCTGTTAGACCTAGGAGTGGTCGGTCTTGTCCTCCCTTTCATTCACCAAGGGCAAACAGCATGTCACAGCTTGAGGTGCTAACAAAGCATCTGCCCAAAGGGGGCAAGCTTACTGGTTTTTAGCTGTTGAACTCCCTTCAACAAAACCTCAAAGGCTCTATTTTCCAGGTGCTTTTGTCCACATAGTAGGCTGTGGTCTCTGCTCATCAGTTTGCTATCCTAGGGTTAAGCAATGATAGCATAGAAATGTACTAACCAAAACAAAGAAAAGTAACTTTTTGAATATTTATCCAGTTTAAATTATATAGAATTATATTACTTTTAATTAATTCAGGAGATATCTGACTATATTGCTTGTAGTGTTCTATGTAATAACTACAGAGAAAAAGAAAATTCTCCCACTTGGTGTTGACAGAGAAAACTGTCCAAATCTCTTAATTAAATTGGGATGCTCTGTGGCAGACAGTGAAAATATGTTGTCTCACAATTCTGACAGGAGACTAAAAAATGACAAGTTAAGAAAAAGTGCCCGAGCTGTTCCCTTCTACTTCTTTCTGTAGAAGCTCAATTACAGAAAGGAGCAATGATCTGTCTAAAAGCAATGGTCTGGAAAAAGACTTGAACAGCCTTTCTGTGTTTTTTACTCATGAACCTTAATATAAAATAATAACTGATTAAACTGAACTAATTAAACATATAACTTGGTAAAAACACAATATTCTAGTAAAAAAGAAAAAATAACCCACCAACTTGAAAATGATAATTTATTTTCAAGAGCAGACAATTTTTATTAAAATCTAGCTCTATGAAACCACTTCCTTATCTAGTAGGCTTGAGAAACAACATGACTAGACAGAGGTTGCAGGCTGGATTTTAGTCACAAAGACCACATTCAAATATTCCTAGATTGATTCTTTTCTTTAATTGATTGGTGCATTTCTTTAATCATCTCAGCATGTCCTTAAGACCCAGGGAGAATGCATAACAACAACACAGAACAGTAATGCAGTCTTTAAAATATGCTAAGGAAAATGCATTAATTTACATATAATATATATGGATCTGTGGCTACTACTGTTTTTTTATATCCTTTCACATATAATTTGGCTACTAAAACAGAGGAATACGTACTAATAAGTAGTTATGGGCATATTACAATCTCTATAGTAAATGATATACATCTTTTGTGAAGCATAACTGAGAATGCTATCAAATATACATTTGAATATATAATCAATGTTAAACAAAAGATTTGCTCCAATATAAAACAAAGAAACAAAATTTGTAATTTATCACTAATGCATATTCTATTCAGACTATGAGAAAATGTTCAAAGAATAGACTTCTCTTAATGAGAAACATTTAATTTAAAATATATAACTCCAGGAGAACAGGGAAGAGTGATCTGCTCACATATACATTAATTAGTTCAGTAATTATGTATTAATATTAATGATATTCAGAAAATGAAATAGCTTACAGCTATCACCAGGCTTTTAAAAATGTTATAAACATAGACATAACATTTATAACTCATACAATAGATATCAATCTGAACAAACTATAAGATTCGGTAATCTTAATGCCCTGTCTACTTTTAGTTTTGATGTTTGGAATATTTTCTAGTTAATGTAGGGTAATTTATCCTTTTATCACCTTGAGAATAAAATARTACTTCAAAATACAAACACTTGATTAACTATTAACTATCATAAACTGCATAAAAGAAAGTTATCTAGTAATGTAACTGGTTTCTGTATTGCTAGGGACTGAACTAGAGCCTTGTATAAGTCAAACAGGGGTACACTCTGCCACAGACCTATACTATACCTCCAGTTCCTTCTAATGTAATATAATACTTGACCTATGTGCTAATTTTGGGAAGCAGAAATTTTTTGAGCTAGTATTCATTATACCTTAGGCAACGCTTATAATCAGGGCATGAGTAGTAAAAGTGCCAATCCTGTGTCATTTCCTCAATTTGGTGAAAAAAAAATCTATAACAAGCAGTGCTGGATTAACTTGACTACCTTTGCCAATATCTACCAGAAGTAGGACTGCACCGTTGGCCACAATTACTGCACATGCTGAATAATCATCAGCAAGAACACAAAATTATAACAGTGTAAATGGCAATTAAGAATGAGTACAAAATTCACGATTTATTCAATGAAAGCACCACATGAGTACACCTTAAAAATACTTGCGTTGAGATTGGTGCAACTGTTACAGGAGTAACCAACACTTTGGTTGGATTTAAGGCTCTTTCCACTAGATGGAACACGRCACTGCTAAAGTGGCCTTGCATCTGAAACTAAATACCTTATGAACCAAGGAGAATACCCACTACTACTATGCTACTAAAGAACAGCAATAAAATGATTCCTAATGACATTGCTCTACCCATAGATCAGTGCATTCCTCAACTACTATCAGAGAGGCTTCTTCTTTAAGTAGATGGAAATTAACACAGACTCGCTACTGAACAATGTGCAGAGAGTGAGACTGTAAAGCACTTAACCCTACTTGGAATGTCTTTATCAAACCCCTGCCCTCAAGGCTCAGGGATCTCTATAGAAGAGAAGGTGGGAAGAGTATAAAGAGCCAGAGGCCATGGATAACTCTAAGGAGACGGCGCCTTCCCAACAAGAGGACTGAAGCATGAGTACACAGATGGCAGCACATGTAAGACCCACATAAGTTCAAATGAGATAAACCCCCGGCACTGAGAACATGGGACACAAAGTCCTACTTCTACCCAAGAAGCTATTTGGAATTGACACYTGCTGGGAAAGAGAAAGTCAGTTTTCTTCAATAGAGTATCATGGGTATGTCAAACATATTCTGGGTAGGTACCATGCCCAGAAGTAGCTGGCCAACACAAAATAGATTCCATATTTTTTTTGAGAAACTTAGAATTTACTGCACTGAAAATGTCAAAAAGCACTTTAGAAGAAAAGAAATAGCTAAGGTTAACATTTTAAATATGTAAATAATATATATTATATAATATTTGCAATATAAAGAAATTAC
>BDUI01055250.1:0-12307 GCA_002335545.1 Apodemus speciosus | reverse complement strand
ACTCTGTAGACCAGGCTGGCCTTGAACTCAGAAATCCGCCTGCCTCTGCCTCCCAAGTGCTGGGATTACAGGCGTGTGCCACCACGCCCGGCTAATGATGAGTAAATTGAAGAGAAATTTAAATATTTAATTTCTAAATCACTCGATAAATGCAGAATTCACAAAGCAGAGAAAGAATTTTATTAGAGTCACAAAATTATTTAGTAGTCATATCAAGGCATTCTTCTTCATTCCAATTCCAGTGTTCTAACCACTATTTAAACTCATCCTACTAAGCCAGATTCAATCCTTCCACATCAAACAGTTTTATGTACATTTTTGTAAGACCTCAGTTTATTTGTAGGGTGCTATGTAAATTTTCTAGTTTACACTTGCCCATTTTCAAATAGTAAATTTTGGGCATCAAAGAGATTTTGAACACATTGGGCCTTAGAATGGAAAATGAAACCGTGAAAACAAAGTTCTAATATTGTTGGCATTATTTGGAATATAATAAGAAACACAGACAATAAACAATCAACAGATAATTATGAACTATGAATGCAATTAAGGAATATTACAGAGAATATGAATTTATAATAGCAGGAATTTGGTTTAGATGAGGAATGTTCAGGGAAGTTTTTTGAGTGGGGATAAATTTTAAATATAAATCAGAAAGAAAAATAATAGGCAGGCAAACAGGATCCAGTATTATCATTTGAGTGTTTAGGTATATGATAGTTTTACTCACTGGTAAAATTTCACACTTTTATACTTGAATATTCCTATTTCAGAAGTCATTTCATAAAGTATATTACCATGAGAAATTAGATGTTTCAAAAATATTTGGATGATAATTGTGGGAAAAAACTCAAATTCAGTCTTAACACACTTCATTGTTTCAAACATTCTATTAAAGCTATTTATTATTGAGAAATGTATGAACTTCCTATAAAGCAGAGGCATAAGTTTAGGAAAGATATTAAAATGTTCCTCACAGGAATGGTCAAGCCCATTATCCCAATTCATGGGATGATGAACAGTTTCAGTTCTCCTCATGTGTGTCTCTATTAATTATATCATATTTTCAATCTTATTTATTACTGCACATAAGAGATCAAATCATTTAAATGGCACATCAATGTTACAAATAAAAATTGCAAGCAGAATCTCCTCACATTTTTGATCTGCATACACCAAGCTGAGATGAATTTCCCTCACATCAAAAATGAGGTAAAATGATTCAAGACCACCCCAAGGTGAATTGCAATTGTACCACATCATAAAGCAACAAAGGGAGAAAGCAAAGCAACCATTTGAGAAGGACTGTTATTTTTAAAAAGTTGTACTGAAAAAAAAAAGTTGTACTGAAGAAGCTGAAGGGCTTTGCAACCCCATAGGAAGAATAGCATCAAACAACCAAAGCCCCCCACCCCAAGCTTCCAGGGACTAAACCACCAACCAAAGAGTACACATGGAAGGACTCATGGCTCCAGCTGCTTATGTAGCAGAGGATGGCCTTCTCAGACATCAATGGAAGGGGAGGCCCTTGGTCCTATGGAGACTCAATGCCCCAGTGTTTGGGAATGCTAGGGCAGGGAGGCAGAGTGGGTGGGGGAGCACCCTCATAGAAGCAGGGGGAAGGCGAGATAGGGATTTGCAGAGGAGAAACTAGGAAAGGGGATATCATTAGAAATATAAAAAAAATAACCAATAAAAAAGCAAAAATCCCATGTAATGGAAAAAAAGATTTACTATTTGAAACAAGAAAATTTAAAATGTTATATTCTTCGTGCAGAAAAAAATTAATAGAAATCATCCTGTTCCCTCCAAAATGCAGGACTAAAGCATCCACCCCCTGATCTTCCTTCCTTTTATACTCCAAATGGTCTAAATGTTGTATCATCAGGATTGTAAGGCTTTAGGTTAGTATCCTCTTATTAGTGAGTACATACCATGTGTGTTTTTTTCTGTCTGTGTTACCTCAATCAGGATATTTACTATTTCCATCCATTTGTCTAAGAATTTCATATAGTCATTCTTTTGAATCACTGCTTAGTACTCCATTGTGTATATGCACCACATTTTCTGTAACCATTCTTCAGTTGAGGAACATCTGGGTTGTTTCCAGCTACTGGCTATTATAAATAAGGCTGCTATGAACATAGTAGAGTATGTGTCATTACTACAGGTTGGAACATCTTTTGGGTATATGCCCAGGAGTGGTATGGCTGTGTCCTCAGGTAACACTATATCCAATTTTCTGAGGAACCATCAGACTGATTTCCAGAGTGGTCATATCTGCTTTCAGTCCCATCAACAATGGAGGAGTGTTCTTCTTTCTCCATATCCTCACCAACATCTAGTGTCATCTGAGCTTTTTATATTAGCCATTCAGGGTTGTTTTGATTTGCATTTCCCGGGAGACTAAAGATGTTTACCATTCATTTAAACTTTTCTCAGTCACTGAAGTTCCTCAGTTGAGAATTCTTTTTCAAGGTGTGTACTCTACTTTTTAATAGGGTTATTTGGTTCTCTGGAGTCTGCCTTCTTGATTTCTTTGTATATTTTGCATATTAGCCCTCTATTGGATGGTAACTATCTTTTCCCAATCTGTTGGTTGCCATTTTGTCCTGTTGATACTGTCCTTTGCTTTACAGAAGCTTTTCAATTTTATGAGCTCTCATTTGTCAATTGTTGCTCTTAAAACATCAGCCATAGGTTTCCTGTTCAGGATGTTTCCCACTATGCCCAAGTATTCGAGGTTCTTCCCCACTTTCTCTTCTATTAGACTGAGTGTATCTGGTTTTATGTGGAGGTCTTTGATCCACTTGGACTTGAGTTTTGGGCAAAGAGATAGGTATGGATCAATTTACATTCTTCTACATGCAGACCAACAGTTGAACCAGCACCATTAGTTGAAAATGCTGTCTTTTCTTTCTACTTGATGATTTTAGCACCTTTGTCAAAGATCAAGTTACCATACATGTGTGGGTTCAATTCTGGGTTTTCAATTCTATTCCATTGATCTACCTGCCTGTCATTGTACCAATACCATGCAGTTTTCATCATGATTGCTCTGTAGTATAGCTTGAGGTCAGGGACTGTGATTCTGCCAGACATTTTTGTTGTTGTCATTGAGAAGTTTTTGCTCTCCTGGGTTTTTTGTTATTCCATATGAATTTGGAAATTGCTCTTTCTAACTCTATGAAGAATTTAGTTGGAATTTTGATGTGGATTGCATTGAATCTGTAGATTTCTTCTGGTGAGTATGGGGGATCTTGCCGTTTTCTGAGATCTTCTTCGATTTCTTTCTTCAGAGACTTGAAGTTCTGGTCATACAGCTCTTTCACCTGCTTGGTTAGAGTCAAACCAAGATGTTTTATATTATTTGTGACTATTGAGAATAGGGTTGTTTCCATAATTTCTTCCCAGCCCTTTTATCCTTTGAGTAGTGGAAGGCTATTGATTTATTCGAGTTAATTTTATATCCAGCCACTTTGCTGAAGTTTTTTTTTTTTTTATCAGCTGTAGGAGCTCTCTGATAGAATTTTTGGAGTCACTTATATATACTATAATATCATCTGCAAATGGTGATAACTAGACTTCTTCCTTCCCAATTTGTATCCCTTTAATCTCTTTTTGTTGTGTAAATTTTCTGGCTAGAAACTTCCAGTACATTGAATAAGTAGGGAGAAAGGGTGCAGCTTTGTGTTGCCCTGATTTTAATGAGATTGCTTTGAGTTTCTCCCCATTTAGTTTGATGCTGGCTATTGGTTTGTTGTATATTATTTTTATTACATTTAGTATACCTAAATTCAGGACCTTGAATTCCTGATCTCTTGAAAACTTTTAACAAGAATGGGTGTTGTATTTTGTCAAATGCTTTCTCAGCATTTAATGAAATGATCATGTTTTTTTTTTTTTCTTTGAGTTTGTTTGTGTAGTGGATTACATTGATGGGTTTCCATATAGTGAACCATCTCTGTATCCCTTGGATAAAGCCTAATTGATCATGGTGGATAATCATTTAGATGTGTTCTTGGATTTTGTTTGTGAGAATTTTGAGTATTTTTGCATCAGTATTCATAAGGGAAATTGTTCTGCAGCTTTCTTTCTTTGTTGGGTTATTTTGTGGTTTAGGTACAATTCATAGAAAGAATTGGATAGTGTTTCTTCTGTTTCTATTTTGTGGAAGAGTTTGAAGAGTATTAGTATTAGATCTTCTTTGAAGGAGAAGGGACAAGGGAGGGTGCAAGGAGGAATAGGAAATAAGGGTGGCAGTATCAGAATCTGAAGGAGATGTGAGAGAGGGACAGAGGGTCAGGAAATAAAAATAAGTAGCAGGGGAGATGAGGAACTAGGGATAGCCACTGGAGGGTTCAGAAAACTGTGAGGCTTCCAGGACCCAATGGGAGTGACTTTAGTTGTAATGTGCAAAGAAGGAGGAGATAGAATCTTTAGAGACCACCTCCAGTAGATAGGCACTAGCTCTGGTGGAGTGATATAGCCACCCACCCCATCTCACAGTGTTTTTTAACCCAGAAATGTTCCTGTCCAAAGAATAATATGGGAAAAAAGTGGAACAGAGACTGAAGTAAGGGCCAACTGGGGAACTGCCCCACCTAGGGATGTGTCATATCTGCTGACACCAAACCCAACCACGTTGCTGTGGTCAAGAGGCACTTGCAAACAGGAACAAAGTGTGGCAGTTCCTGGGGAGGTCCAGCCAGCAACTGACCAATACAGAGGTGGATGCTTGGAGCCAACCATCAAGCTGAACTCAAGGGAACCTGGTGGGGGAGGTGGCAGAAGGACTGGAGGAGCAGAGGTAGTTGCACCCCCATTGGAAGAACAACATAGTCTGGCCTCACCAGCCAATTCTCCCAGAGACTACACCAAGGGGGATCCATGGCTCCAGATACATATGTAGCAGAGGATGGCCTTGCCCAACAGCAATAAGAGGGGAGGCCCTTGGTCCTGGGGATGTTTGATGCCCCAGAGTATGGGGATGCTGGGTCAGTGGGTGGGTAGGGAGCACTCTCATACAGGCAAAGGGGAGGGATAAGGGCAGATGTGGGATGGGAGGTGGTGGAGGGGTAACTGAAAAGTGAGATATCATCAGTTGGGGATTGGTGAAGGAGGTAACTGGGTAGTGGGATATCATTTGAGATGTAATTGAATGGAATGATTAATAACAATAAAAGAATAAAAAGAAAATTCATAGAAATTTAAACTTTCCAATAATCATGTGGATTAGAAAAAAAAAGGAAATTCTCCCACTAAAGAAATGTAAGGAGACAAATAATGCTGTGACTATGTAAGTGGTATTATAAGGTTTGCTGGGGAATTAAATAGTGAATCTGCTGTAAATGTTACCATATGTTGCTTCTATACACCCATTCAAAAATGGCTACAACTAAAAATAAAAAAAAAAACTCTCCTAACTAGCAGGAATTTTTTGAAAAAATTCATATTAAGAAATTGACAGGCAATTTCAATTACCTATAACAAACACACTTATACAGCCTCTGATCTTACCATTTTCTCAATTCTAGGGGTTGATTGTCAACATGCATTGTCAATATTCCATAAGATCAATCATTTAAAGAGAGAATTTTGTGCAATCTAGTCAAATTTTTAATTTTATAATGTTAAGATTCAGGCTAGACTCTGACTTAATATTAATTAGACTTTTATTTCACATAACCAATGTTCTTTTGGTTCTCTGTATTTAATTTATAAATACTATCTAACTAGTCCTGATAATTACTTCAAAGATCATGTGGTTAGATCTTTGCACTCCTAAGGGCTCCTTTGCTAAAAGAACTGTAGAAAGAAATGGGATATCATGGTTCACTAAAAAATTGCAAATATGCAATCTCCTAAAGCAATAGAAAAATACAAATTAAATTTATACTGTAACAAAAATTGAGTCTTCACAAATTTCAATATTTCTTGTACATTTTATTGTCATCTGACAAGAACATTCTACCGTGAGACTGTAGGAAGTAGAACTTCATATATGGTTAGTGGAAATGTAAAATCGTATACGTTTCATGGAGAAGAAATTGGTTTGAAACCATTTACTCAAAAATCCTAGCTCTAGAACTCTATCCAAAGATACAGCATCAAGAAATGTAAAATGACACATGCCAAAGTTATTTAAAGAGTGAGAACATCTCACATGTTATTAGTTGAGAAGGGGTTCAATAATAGGTAACATTCATATTTGGAAGCGACAGGAAAGGAATGAAAGCAAAGCCTGTATACAGTACATGATTTCAGAATAGAAAGTTTTATAAAACAATGTGAAAGTGAGACCATTCTGTTACATATGCTAAGTTTATATAAGAAAGTGAGAATTGTTAAGAATTGTGAATACCTATACCTATACACTTGCTAATATTCTTAAAATGCATACTGTAAAACTAAAAAAAATTAGATGCTTTTTTTTAGTAAAAATGAACTGATAATTGATAACAAATATTTATTTAATGCTTACTTTATGCAGTTCTTGTGAATGTAGTAACTTCATGTGTGCCTGTGGCCTGTCAGATCTGTCAAAGGTTTAGTGACAAACCTTGACTATTTATGGCTCTTAAAAGCTTAAAAGCTCTTAAAAACTCCTCTGCTTCAGTGGTCCTTGAGGCTTATAAGTGATGGCTGTTGAGGGTTAGAAAAGTAAGTTTTATTGAAGAAGACTATGCATGCTCCTTTAAATAGCCTTATACTGTGCACACACAGGAAGTACTAAGCAGAGCCCTTGGATTTAAAACAAGAAATATGAACATGGAATTGAAAGAGAAGGAAGAAAAATGGAAAAAGAGGGAATGAGGTGTGGATTTGATCAACACACATTATAAGTACATATGAAAGTCTCAAAAAACAAAACCTAGTACCAGGAGACACTTCCTTTCAAAGTGTTGGGTAAGGGAGTCTGAAAGACTTCCCAAACAGTATAGAACATTAGCATTCCCCTTGTTTGCCTCCCAGAACTTGAGGGTAAGTTTTTCCTTCTGAAGACAACACACACATCAGACACAGGTGGAAGAATTAGGTTAAGACAAACATTGAAGACTCGTCCCTTAGTACTAGTTTTGATAGTATCTTTACAATCTGAAAAGGTAGAAAAGTAACTGTCTAGGATGCCTATGAAACACAGTGGCAAGATATCCCCGATGTTGCAGTAGTAGCATTCATATCTTGAGAGTAACTAATAACTTTGTGATTGGAGTGAAAACTACAAATAGAAGGAAATTCATATCTGATGCTACAAAACTAGCCAACTACCCATGACTGGTGAAGCTACAGAATCTAGAGGAGAGCCAACTACTGCCAATTTCCTAAACTAGTATAATTTCTAACTGCACTCTGCATACTTTCCTTTGACCTATATGCTAAGTATAGCTCTTACCCCTCACCAACAAAGCTTCTTACAATACATGGAGACTATTACAGAAAAACACAAGTGGTCAAAATGCAAAGATCAAGTGACCATGGAGTGCTCAAACCCAGCTGATACGTCTGCAACACAATTTCTACACCTCAAAGTCAGGGAATATTACAAAAGGGACACAAAAATTTTAAAAGGCAGAGAACCAAAATATCTACTACAAAATTGTGTCTTGTATATATAACAGGGAAGTTATACTTATGGACATTCAGTAATATGGCTCCCTAAACTAGATATGAGTAATAACAGCAGTTAACACACCAATGTGAATGGGAAAATTTCAACCTGATGCCTACCTGAAGAGTTATAGGAAATTAGTGACTGCTGAGATAGGAGACTCAGTCGTCTCCAAAGACAAACTCCCTAATTAGTTATCTACAACTGAGTGGTCTGCACCAAATAGATCTACAGCTAACACTAAGTGGATACAACAAGATTATTTATCTATTTATATGAATATATACAATAACAATGATATTTAAACAAAAATAGAATAAAACAAGTAACAGACATAATAAATGAAAGAACGAGGGTTTGAAGGTAAAGGGAGCTATAGAAGAAAACAGGATATGGGAAAAGGGACTGAAGATTATCAAGGCCTATTACATATATATGAAATGTCATCATGAAACTCGTTATTTTCTACAATTAATAAATGATAATAAAAATGAAAAAAGTTTTCATGGCAGGAAAAATGTTTATTAATAAAAAGATGGAACAGAGTAGTAAGGATAGAAAGAGAAGGTACATTGTTTTTATTTGACTTTGGAACAATATAAATATTTTATATAAACATAAAACAAAACAAAATTAAAAAGTCCACTGTTAAAATACAAAAATGAATGAACTTAATTAAAGAATGTTAGTGGCATAACCACAAACAATATCTCTTTTCAGAGGCTTTAACCTTCATTTGTTGAGTACATATACTTAGTGGGATGGACCCTATATTAGTTACTTTTCTATTGCTGTGATAAAACACCACAACCAATCCAATATTTAGAAGAGTTTACTTGGAATAAAATTTCCAGAGGGATAAGAGTCCTTCACAGTATGAAGACTTGAGAGCAGACCTCAGCTGCGGAGGCTGGAGCAGAAGGTAAGAACTTACATATCAAACTGCAGGCATGAAGCAAAAAGAGCAAACTAGGAGGCTATGTATGAGAGGCTTTTTATTCTCAAAGCCTGCCCCGAAAGACAAACTTTATTCAGCTAGGCCATATTCCCTTTCTCTACCCAAACAGTGCTACCAATCAGTGACCAAGAATTCAAATGCCCAACACAATAGACTTATTTATCATTCAAACTACCATATGTCCAAAGTAAAACATTAAAAGAAACTGCAGAGCATTTTTAAATTCCTTTCAGTAACCGCTTTGTTTATGTTATGGATTTTTCTCAGCAATTGATGTGTTCATGATGACATTTTAATTCTTTATTTAATTTTTACTTAATTAACATGTTATTGCACTTATTTCTCCCTGTATTCTCTCCTTTCTTCCCCTTCTATGTCAGGCCCACTTTCTCTCCCAAATTCACAGCCTTCTCTTCTTTAGTCATTGTGATTACATATACAAATAAGCAAATCAATATATAAATACAAGATGCTGAGTCATATGCCAGGGCACTCAGTAGTGGATAATCAGTCAATAAAGGGGTTCATTTCTTGAGAAAACTAATTATTACTTTCTCAGTAATTTTTAGTTTCTTCATTCAGGGGAAAGACCTTATCAAAGTTCTCCATTTATCTTGTGATGCCAACTCTTGTTGGAATTATTCAACTCTTTTTTAAGAAGCCATGATGTTGAGATTTTATGGGCACTTTTCCCCATCATGACTAGATTACATGTGTATACACAGTAAAAAGTAGGCTATAGTTGTATAATCAGGGCACAAGAATTATAGCATGAGATATATAGACACAATTTTAAAAGTAAGTAAAATTCATTAATAACCTTAAAATGATGGCATGAAGATTAAATCAGATTTTATATTTTTCTACTAAAAGAGTATAAACAATGATAGTGACATACTAAGTATTAAAGATACAACACTAGATGAGGTAGGGTGGCACATACAATTTCCAGAGTAGTTCCTAAGAAGGGAACTATATGATAGTTCTGTAGGTAATATCTAGTAGGTTGTATAAGTTTTCAAATCTAACTACAATTTCTCTACAATGCAGAGTAAATGAGAATAGAACTTACAAGAATAAATGTAAAATAATTTAATAAAGATGGATAACTTATAGTTGCTATTCTTAAAGAAGTGCCATTGGAAATTAAGCAAAGCTGTGCAAAACAAGAAAGAAAGCTCTCCTAAGATGTGTAAATTAGCAGAGAGAAATAGCTCACTAGATATTAAAATAAAATGACTTTTAAACTTATTACTCGACTATACGTACATGTTTTTTTTTACCTCCACAGATATAGAAACTCAGAAGTATTCATTTTTTCTCAAAAAGCTGTTCATCTACAAAGAAAATCCTTATCTCAGCTTTCTTYACTGTAATAACTGAAAGACTATGAATAGACAACATACACATCTATTATAAGAAGCAGGTCTAAAATCGAAGTGATTTAGAAATATTAAAAGGATTAGAGTAGAAAAGAATGAGTCAGGCAAATATAAATAGAATAAAATCTGACTTGTATTGACAAGATATTAACATTTTGGGCAAAAAGAAGACTCCAAGGGAAAAAGCCTTTTCAGGGACAAGAAAGTCAATGTTTACTGATACCTTGTATCCTTATGGCAATATGAAACTAGGATAACTATATGACACTTAATATATAAACTAAGCCAGGTGGTAGTGGTGCATGCCTTTAATCCCAGCACTTGGGAGGCAAAGGCAGGAAGATTATATATATATATATATATATATATATATATATATATATATATATATATATAATAGAGCACGGAATATATCTTATTTTTATTAATGCCCAAATCATAAAATTTATTTAACCAAAGATATAGAAATATCTATGAAAACAAAGACACATTTAAATTGAAAAATGTGATAGATAGATAGATAGATAGATAGATAGATAGATAGATAGATAGATAGATTCCTAAAGAGGAATGAGCTCTCTTTCAGAATATGGTTATTTACATTAAAAATATTTTCATGTTTCCAGGTGTGTAAATTTAGTTCAACTCTGGTCTAAAGCAAATGGATAATTTTCAAACCTTCAAAAAAWTTTTTCCAAGTATAGACAAAAGAAATAAGATGAATTTATGCCATTAGACATTATATATATTGCAGACACAACACTAACAGGATAACAGAAAGATTAAACATAAACATACCAGTGAAAACTGGGAAAGCATGGGCTATACTTAAGTATTAAGAGATATAGTAACAGTGACATCAAAATAAACTCATAAAAGGCTATTTTGTTATTTACCATGATTTAGAAACATACCTAAAAATAACAAATTTGAATTCCATGTGAAAAAATGAAAGGAAGAGTAATTCTAAAGGGAATTTCACTGATAGCTGTTAGTGAGTATGGGAACTTTATAAACATGAAGAAATAAACTTTAGAATATGCAATTTTAATTTTATGTATGTCAAATGGCACCATAAATAAACTTTAAAGGCAATAAGAAAGAAAATGTTTATGACACATCAAAGGATTTTATACATTAAACATAATATATAATATTCAACATATGGAAAGTGGAAATAATCATTTCATAAGTAGAAGTACATAAACTGAAACAAAAATTTTAAMTCAAGATTAATACTTAAAGTCATACCATAATTATTGATATAAATATCCTGTGGAGTTTTGAGAGCATAGACAAACAAGGATTCTCACAACTATTGGTATAAATACAAACTGCACAATATTTTTGAAGGTAACTTGTTATTTGTGTTCTCCCTCAGCTAACTTAAATAAAAGCACAAAAATAGCTAGACATATCTGAGTTGGCAGTTCAACAAGAGTTTATGAAAAAGAAATAAGGTATTCTTTATTGTTTTCCATTAATTAATTAATTAATTCCATCCTTATCACATCTACTCCTCCCTCTCCTTTCCGTCCCTACTTCTCCCCTGCCCTTTCTCCATCCTCTGGTCCTCCCTTATCCTCAGAAATTGGGAAGCCTTCCAAGTATATCACCTTCTCCTATTGAAGCTAGAAAAGGAAGCCCAGTAAGAGGGAAATAAGACATTCTTTTAAAAGGTGTTTAGTAATACAAATAATCTTCAATACTAACTTACAATGCATAGTATATATTGGGATACACATTACCTTTTTGATCCCCAAAGTAACTGTATAAAGTTATCATTTTCTTGATGAATATGAGGGTGACAGAAGTTAAGTGACTTACTAAGATCACAGAGTGAGCATGAAATCAAAGATTTAAGTTCAGTCCATGTAATTCTAGATCTTCAGCTCTTGAACTGTATTACTTTTCTTTGTCTGTTTCTTTTTAGTTTCTAGAGAATGAACTCATGATTGTTTAAAAATGTAGTGGTAATAAATTGTAACATGRTGATATGGAAACACTCCCTTTAGTCCCCAATTTTATAACAAACTACAGAGTGACAAGAATGTTTTGCAAAGGGAGACATTGTTTTTCATCTATAGGATGTGTCCACATATTTTTAAATGTATATTATAATAAAAGTATAGAAAGTGCCTATATATGTGTCAAAAATAATGAAAGCAATGACAATGTGGTTTTTTTCTTTGAGTTTGTTTATGTAGTGGATTACATTGATGGTTTTCCATATATTGAACCATCCCTGCATCCCTGGGATAAAACCGACTTGATCATGGTGAATGATTGTTTTGATGTGTTCTTGGATTCAGTTGGCAAGAATTTTATTGAGTATTTTTGCATCGATGTTCATAA
>BDUI01055242.1:9268-20394 GCA_002335545.1 Apodemus speciosus | reverse complement strand
AAGTCTTCTTTGAAGGTCAGAGAACTCTGAACTAAAATCATGATACTCTGGGGTTTTTTTTTTTTTTGTTGTTGTTGTTGTTGTTGTTTTTGTTTTTTGGTTGGGAGAGTTCCAATGACTGCTGCTATTTCCTTAGGGATTATGTGAGTAATTTGGTAGCTGGTATCTGTCTATAAAATCACCTACTTCATCTAGATTTTCCTGTTTTGTTGAATATAGCCTTTTGAAGTAYGATCTGATTATCTTTTAATTTCCTTAGATTTTGTTGTTATGTCTCCCTTTTTACTCTTCATTTTGTTAATTTGGATACTGTCTCTGTGCCCTCTAGTTAGTTTGGCTAAGGGTTTATCTATTTTGTTGATTTTCTCAGTGAAGCAGCTCCTAGTTGTGTTGATTCTTTGTATAGTTCTCTTTATTTCTACTTGGTTGATTTCAGCCCTCGATTTGATTATTTCCTGCCATCTACTCCTCTTTTGTATATTTGTTTCTTTTTTTTTCTCAAGTTTTCAAATGTGATGTAAAGCTGCTAGTGTATGATCTCTCCAATTTCTTTATGGAGTCACTCAGGGCGTTTTCCTCTTAGCACTGCTTTCATTTTCTTTCTTTCTTTCTTTTTTTAACTGTGTGTCTCACAAGTTTTGATTTATTGTGCCTTCAGTTTCATTACATTCTAAAATGTCTTTAATTTGTTTCATTATTTCTTCCCTCATCAAGTTATCATTGAGTAGATAGTTATTCAGCTTCCATGTGTATGTGGGATTTCTGTTCTTTTTGTTGTTATTGAAGACCACCTTAGTCTGTAGTGGTCTAATAGAATACATGGGATTAATTAAATATTCTTGTATCTGTTTGGGTTTGTTGTGTTTCTTACTATATGGTCAATTTTTGAGAAGTAACATAACATRCTAAGAAGATGGTATATTCTTTTGTTTTAGGGTGAAATATTCTCTATATATCTGTTAAATTTATGTGGTTCATAACTTCATTTAGTTTCACTGTGTCTGTGTATAGTTTCTRTTTCAATGATCTGTGCATTGGTGAGAGTTGGACATTGAAATCTCCTAGTATTATTGTGTGAGATTCAGTGTTTGCTTTGTGTTTCAATAACGTTTCTTTTACAAATGTGGGTGCCCTTGCTTTTTGTGCATAGGAATTCAGAATTGAGAGTTCATCTTGGTGGACTTTTTCTTTGATGGACATGTGGTGTTCTTCCTCCTCCTTTTTGATAAATTTCAGTTGAAAGTCTATGGAACTGGGTATTAGAATGGCTACTCTTGCTTTTTTCTTGGTAGTATATGCTTGGAATATTACAGGTAGATCTTATCTTTTTCAATGAGGTGTTTTTTCTGTATGCAGTAAAATGCTGGGTCCTGTTTACATTTCCAGTCTGTTAACCTATGTCTTTTTACTGGGGAATTGAGTCCATTCATGTTGAAAGATATTAGGGACCAATGATTGTTGCTTTCTATTATTTTTGTTATTAGAGGTAGAATTATGTTTGTGTGTCTCTCTTCTTTGGGGTTTGTTGTGAAAAGATTAATTTTGTATTGGGTGTAGTTTGCTTCCTTATATTGGACTTTCCTTCTATTATCCTCCATATGGCAGAATCAGTGGAAAGATAGTGATTTAATTGGTTTTGTCTTGGAGTACCTTTGTTTCTACATTTATGGTAATTGAGCGTTTTGCTTGGTATAGTAGACTGGGCTTGCCTTTTTTGTTCTCTTAGTGTCTGTATGCCATCTGCCCAGCATCTGCTGGCTTTTAGAGTCTTTGTAGAAAAATGTGGTGTGATTCTGATAGGTCTGTCTTTATATGTTCCTTGACATTCTTCCCTTACTGCTTTCAATATGCTTTCTTTTTTTTTTTTCTGTGGACTTGGTGTCTTAATCATTATGTGATGGCAGCAATTTCTTTTCTGGTCCCATCTGATAAAATAATGGTGACATTTACCTTCTCACAACAGTGCATACTCATGTTGCTTTCTATATTCTCACTTGGATCTTAGCCAACAGCTGAGAAGTAGTGTCATTTATAGTCTCTAAAATTTAACATTAATAGTGTTTTTAAAGTTTAGTCTTCCTCATGTTTTCCCACCTGAGGACCCACCTATACCATTCCTGGGTTTATGCCTGAACAAATCTCTAACATACAACAAGGACACATGTTCCATTATGTTAACAGCAGTCTTATTTATAGTAGACAGAAGCTGGAGAGAACCGAGATGTCCTTCAACAGAGGAGTGGATACAGAAAAAGTGGTACATTTACACAATGGAGTACTACTTAGCTATTAAAATGATGAATTCATGAAATTCTTAGGCAAATGGTTGGAACTAGAAAATATCATCCTGACTGAGGTAACCCAATCACAAAGAAAATACATGGTATGCATTCTCTGATAAGTAGATATTAACCAAAAAACTCTGAATACCCAAGATACACTTCACAGACTACATGAAGCTCAAGAACAAGGAAGACCAAAGTGTGGGTGCTTTGGTCCTTCTTGGGTTTAGTGCAGAGTTCTATAAGTCCTTAAAAGAAGACCTAATACTAATAGTCTTCAATCTATTCCACAAATTTGAAACAGGAGGAACACTACCCAATTCATTCTATGAATCTACAGTTACTCTTATACCTAAAGCATACAAAGACCCAACAAAGTAAAAGAACTTCAGACCAACTTCTCTTATGATTATTGATGCAAAAATACTCAATAAAATTCTCACAAATCAAATCTAGGTGCACATCAAAAATATCATCCCTCATGATCAAGTAGGCTTCATCCCAGAGATACAGGGATGGTTCAATATATGGAAACCCTTCAATGTTATCCACTGTATAAACAAATTCAAAGAAAAAAACACGCGATCGTGTCATTAAATTCTGAGAAAGCATTTGATAAAATCCAACACCCCTTCATGATAAAAGTCTTGGAATGATCAGGAATTCAATTTACAATTACCCAAGATACAATTCATAGACTACATGAAGCTCAAGAAGAAGGAAGACTAAAGTATAGATACTTCTGCACTTCTTAGAAGGGCAAATAAAATACCCATGGGATGATATACAGAGAAAAATTGTGGAGCAGAGACTAAAACAATGGCCATCCAGAGACTGCTGCACTTGGGCATCCATCCCATATAAACTTACCAAACCCAGACAGTGTTTGGGGTGCCAACAAGTGCTTGCTGACAGGAGCCTGATATAGCTGTCTCCTGAGAGGTTCTGCCAGTGCCTGACAAATACAGAGGGGGATGCTTTCAGCCAACCAGTGGACTGAGTACAACGTCCCCAATGGAAGGGCTAGAGAATGGACCCAAGGAGCTGAAGAGTTTTGCAGCACCATAGGAGGAACAGAAATATGAACCAAATCATACCCCCAGAGCTCTCATGAACAAAACAGCTAAACAGAGAGTACTCATGTAGGGAACTATGGCTCCAGATGCATATGTAGTACAATATGGCCTTGTAGGAGTAGAGGCCCTTGGTCCTGTGAAGGCTCTGTTTCCCCAGYSTAAGAGAATGCCAGGACAGGGAAGCGAAGTGGTTGGGTTAGTAAGCAGTGGGAAGAAGAATGGGATAGGAGGTTTTCAGAGGGAAAACGAGGAATTGGGTATCATTTGAAATGTAAATAAATAATATATCTATTAAAAATACAAGAAGTAATAAAACAGAAAAAAAAAAGAAAAGGGAACAAAATACTCAAGGAAGCATATATAGGGACAAAGTGCAAAGCAGAGACCAAAGGAAAGGCCATCAGAGACTGTTCCACCTGGTGATTCAACCCAGATACAGTAACCAAACTCAGACTCTATTGAGGATGCTAAGAAAGGCTTGCTGATGCCGGGCGTGGTGGCGCACACCTGTAATTCCAGCACTTGGGAGGCAGAGRCAGGCGGATTTCTGAGTTCGAGGCCAGCCTGGTCTACAGAGTGAGTTCCAGGACAGNTGTGACAAAATTAGACTCCATTGCTGATCTTGAAAGTATAAAATTTGTATAGGTAGTCTCTGTGCTATCTATTATCTCTCTGTCATCCTGTCTATCTTTCTAAAATTTATCTATCATATCATATCATATCATATCATATCTATCTATCTATCTATCTATCTATCTATCTATCTATCTATCTATCTATCTATCCATGGATCCATCTATCATCTATCTAATACTCTTAATGATAAATAAATCAAACTCTACTAAATTTAAATTGTTCAGCATGAATAAGATTTACAGATCTCTTTCATCCTGTTTTCTTTTCCCCACATTAGTAGTGCTTATTGTCTGAAAATGTCCTCCCATGCTAAATATAGTCACTTATTAGTCACTTATTTCTGATATTGATCAAAATAAATGAAAGCCAAGATAGGTCAGCCTGTTTGAGTTGAGTCATACCTTTAGCATGTAGTAAAAGCAGAATGTCTGTTTTGCATTAGTTATTTTTACATCACTGTGATGCCAATTCTTGTCAAATAAGAGATGGATTTATATTCATGATTTCATATTTTTACTCATAATTTCAGAGGGTTTTAGTCATGATGTCAGGAAGGTGGATTGGAGCTCCACAGTTCATAGTATTAAGGCTCTGCTGGAGGCTTGTCATATCATGTGGACTATAAAGCACTGAGTGGAGGCAGGTATGGCCAGGAGTAAAGGGAACACAGGAGTGTCAGAGCAGCAGAGTCAGAGTCCTTTTAGGGTACACCTGCACCCAGAGCTAGGCTTCTCCACCGCAGCCTGTACACTGATCCTACCAGGGAAGAACTGGTCTCCAGGGAGTGCTTTGACTCCCTRGTTTGGAGGTGAGACCGCCATTTTTTCTCCAGTGCTTGTGCAAGATGGGTAAGGCCAGGAGCTCAGCAAACAGAGGAGTGGCACAGCAGCTGGGACAGGGTCCTTCTGGGCTCCATCTGCATCCAGGATCTGGGATGAGCCATTGCCCTCTGTGCCAGGGGACAGCTGGTTTCCCAGGTGTTCTGAGACAGGCTTGCAGGCCTGCAGGAGGGACAAGCCCCAGTCAGAGACAGCAAGACCAACTAACACCAGAGATAAGTGGATGGTGAAAGGCAAATGCAAGAAGGTTACCAACAGAATCCAAGGCAACATGGMACCATCTGAACCCAGTTCTCCAACAACAGCATGTCCTGGAAACACCAACACACTGAAAAAAAAACAAGATTTGGATTAAAAATCACAACTCATGATGATGATAGAGGACTTCAAGAAGGACATAAATAACTCCCTTAAAGAAATACAGGAAAACACAACCAAATAGGTGAAGGAATTGAACAAAACTATCTRGGCTCTACAAAWAGAAGTAGAAAAAATAAGGAAATCACAAAAGGAAACACCACTGGATACAGAAAATCTAGGAAAAGGCAAAAGATTTATATGATCTGAAGAGAAACCAGAGTATAAAACTTAAGAGAAAACAGGTGCTGGAGAGGATGTGGAGAAACAGGAACACTCTTCCAGTGCTGTTGGGGTTGAAATCTGGTACAACCACTCTGGAAATCTGTGTGGCAGTTCCTCAGAAAACTGGGCATGATACTACTGGAGGACCCCATTATACCCCTCCTGGGCATATACCGAGAGGATTCTCCAGCATGTAATAAGGACACATGCTCCACTATGTTAATAACAGCCCTATTTATAATAGTCAGAAGCTGGAAAGAACCCAGATGTCCCTCAATGGAGGAATGGATACAGAAAATGTGGTATACTACTTAGCTATTATGAACAATGAATTCATCAAATTCTTAGGCAAGTGAGTGGAATTGGAGTATGTCATCCTGAGTGAGGTGACCCAATCACAAAAGAACACACGTGGTATGCACTCACTGATAAGTGGATATTAGCCCAGRAAATCGGAATACCCAAGGAACAATTCACATATCAAATAATGTCCAAGAAAATGGAAGGAGAGGCCCCTGGTCCTGGAAAGGCTCAATGCAGTAGTGTAGGGGAATACCAGAACAGGGAAGTGAGAATGAGTTGACTGGAGAAGAGGGGGAGGGAAGAGGGCTTATGGGACTTTCTGGGAGGGGGGAATCCAGGAATGGAGAAATCATTTGAGATGTAAATAAATTATATATCTAATAAAAAGAAAGAAAGAAAGAAAGGAAGGAAGGAAGGAAGGAAGAAAGAAAGAAAGAAAGAAAGAAAGAAAGAAAGAAAGAAAGAAAGAAAGACAGAAAACATAGGAAAGAAGTCAGGAGTCATAGCTGCAAGCATCAACAACAGAACACGAGAGATAGAAGAGAGAATCTCAGGTGCAGAAGGTACCATAGAAAACATTGACACAACAGTCTAAGAAAATGCAAAATGCCAAAAGTTCCTAACCCAAAACATCCGGATCAACAAGATCAAACATAAGGATTATAGGCATAGAAGAGAGAAGAAGTCCAGTTTAAAGGGCCCTTAAATGTCTTTAACAAAATTATTGAAGAAAAATTCCCTCACCTAAAGAAAGAGATGCCCCTGAACATACAAGAAGCCTAAAGAACTCCAAATAGATTGGACAAGAAAATAAGTTCATCCCATCACATAACAATTAAAACACCAAATGCACTAAACAAAGAAAGAATATTAAAAGGAGTAAGGGAAAAGGTCAAGTAACATATAAAGGCAGACCTACACCAGAACTTCTCACCAGAGCTTATGAAAACCTGAGGATCCTGGGCATGTACTAGCAGCATGACAGCACATGTGAAGGCTATAGAAGCAAATATACCACAGAGAACTAGAGGGCAGGAAATAGTAAAACCCAGGGGTGAATTCAACAAAGTAGAAACAAAAAAGACTATACAAGGAATCCACTAAACCGGGACCTGTTTATGCAAAAAACCAACAAGATAGATAAACCATTAGCCAAACTAGCCAGAGGGCACAGAGACAGTATTCAGATCAATAAAATCAGAAATGAAAAGGGCAATACTGAGGAAATAAAAAAAAAAATCAGGGCGGTGGTAGTGCATGCCTTTAATCCCAGCACTTGGGAGGCAGAGGCAGRCAGATTTCTGAGTTCGAGACCAGCATGTTCTACCGAGTGAGTTCCAGGACAGCCAGGGCTWCACAGAGAATCCTTGTCTCAAAAAACAAAACAAAACAAAACAAAACAAAAACAAAAACAAAAACAAAAACAAAACAAAAAACAACAACAACAAAAAAGAGTGAGAGAGAGAGATCCTATAAAAAAAACATCAGATTCTACTACAAGAGCCTATCCTCAAAAATACTGGAAAGTGTAGATGAAATGGACAATTTTCCAGACAGATACCAGGTACTGAAGTTAAATCAGAATCACATAAATGATCTTAACAATCCCATAATGCCTAAAGAAATAGAAGCAGTTATTAATAGTCTCCCAGCCAAATAAAAGCCCAGAACCAGATGGGTTTAATGCAGAGTTCTATCAGATGGTCAAAGAGGACCGAATACCAATACTCTTCAAACTATTCCACACAATTGAAACAGAAGTAACACTACCCAATTCRTTCTATGAAGCCAGACTTTCTCTGATAGGTAAACCACATGAATACCCAAGGAAGAAAGAGAACTTTAGACCAATATCTCTTATGAATATTGATGCAGAAATACTCAATAAAATTCTTGTCAAGTGAATCCAAGAACACTTCAAAATGATCATCCAGCATAATCAAGTAGGATTCATCACAGGGATGCAGGGCTGGTTCAATATACAGAAATCCATCCATGTATATGAATAAACTCAAAGAAAAAATACGATTATTCCATTAGATGCTTATAAAGCATTTGACAAAATCCCACACCCCTTCATGATAAAAGTCTTGGAAAGATCAGGAATTCAAGGCCCACACCTAAACCCAATAAAAGCAATATACAGCAAACCAGTAGCCAACATCAAACTAAATTGAGAGAAACTTGAGGCAATCTCACTGAAATCAGGAACTAGACACTGCTGTTCACTTTCTACCTACCTATTCAATATAGTACTCAAAGTCCTACCTAGAGCAATGAGAAAACAAAAGGAGGTCAAAGGGATTCAAATTAGAAAGGAGTAAGTCAAAGTATCTCTATCTGTAGATGATATGATAGAATACCTAAATGACACCAAAAATTCCACCAGAGAACTCCTAACCCTGATAAACAACTTCAGCAATGTGGCTGGATAAAAAATTAACTTAAACAAATCAGTAGCCTTCCTATTCTCAAGGATAAAGACGTTGAGAAAGAAATCAGGACAATGACTCCCTTCACAATAGTTACAAATAATGTAAAATATCTTGGTGTGACTCTAACCAAGCAAGTGTAAGATGTATAAGACAAGAACTTCAAGTCTCTAATGAAAGAAATTGAAGATTTTTTGCATTATTTTTATTGCCCATCTTATACTTCAGCAAACACAGCAAAAGAAATTAGCCAAACATTTATAACATTGCTTCATATTTCATTATTAACCAATTGTCTTAGTGCCATATTTAAGATTAATATTTTATATAGAAAACTGAGGTGTAAGTAGACTCAAGTTTTCTACATATATATAAAATTCCTTTAACATGAGTATTAAATGATCACTGAAATTTATAGTTAAAATCTCAGTTTATTAAGCATGGGAAATCTGTGTGGTCTATGGGAAAATGTTTGCAGTGTTATAGGAAGTTAGTTGTCAAGGACTGTTTCCACCAGTGCAATATTTTTGAGTAGTTTCTGTTCTCAGTTTTGATTCTAGGYGCCAGTTATGAATAGGAGGAAAAGTAGATATAAAATGGGAGGCAGATATTGGAAAAAGCACAAAATAACAAATAAAGTAATTTCAGAATTATGGCTGCTAAGGACACTGACACCAAAGAGTAGAAAGTATTGAGATCTCTATATGTTAATGAAAATCACTGTTGATTCATTTAAACAGCTCACACCTGTAGGGAAGTATGAGCTATATTCCTATTTGCAAGGAACTTTTTATAGGCATGACTTCATTATTATTAATGAAGGGTATTAATTAATTTTTATTGGATTACAGAATTAAATAYTGATGTTCTATTTTTATAGATAAAATAGTTAAGGTTAAGGATGTCACTTATTYAAATCTACTTAGCTAACAAATAGCAAATGAAGACTTGGAATATAGGTTTTTCAACTTCAAAAACTAATGCACTGCTTTTTTACCTATCACTTAAATAATCTCCTATTTCTGCTTAGGGAAAAAATGTATCACTATTTGTGTTT
Source organism: Apodemus speciosus (assembly GCA_002335545.1). Taxonomy (NCBI): domain Eukaryota; kingdom Metazoa; phylum Chordata; class Mammalia; order Rodentia; family Muridae; genus Apodemus; species Apodemus speciosus. The sequence goes on along the minus strand of BDUI01055242.1, from coordinate 11,187 downwards.
GTTAAGCCAATCTCCCAAACCCTGCACACACACACACACACACACACACACACACACACACACACACACACACACATTTGTGTGTGGGTACTCTACTTTCTGTAAGCTGTTTTACTCAAGCCACTGCTTTTAATTAGAAATATTTTAAGGTACATTTTTGTCTGTTTTTTGGCAATATTAGAGGTTGAAACCAGGGCCCCTGACGTGATAGACAAGCACCTGTCAATGAACTACATTCCCAAGGCCTACAAACACTTTTTCTMATGATAATTCTAGACAAAGAAGTATTTTCTGATTTCAAATCCTATGTAGAATGCTGAGAAACACAATTTSAAAGGTTAAAGAAATATTCTAAAAGAGAACATACTCCAGAGAAAAAAGGAACAGATGAGAAATATCACGCTTGAACTGGTGCTTGGGTTAGAAAATAATTTTCTATAATTTAAATTATTGAGCTAGTTAACAAAAGGTAAATATACACTGAAGATTAGATGATCATTCCCTTTCAAACTACAGCAAAAGGGTCATGGATAAGATCTGTGATGTTTGATGTCTTCAAACAGAATGTATGTTTTGTGTGTGTGTGTGTGTGTGTGTGTGTTTGTGTAGTGTGTACAAATATGTATGAGATGGAAAGAAGGAGGTTTGAAAGGAGAGAGAATTAAAAATAGCATATTATAAAGTAATTGGTAAAATAATTTGAGATTTTATTGTTTTGCTATTTTCCTCTAAGTTAAAACATATTAATAAAGTAAGAATTTTTTGCATAATGTTAAACAATATTTAAATAATCCTGTATCTTATAAGATGTTTTTCTTGGTTTTACTAGGCTGGAGTCCCAGTTAAGACATCAATAAAAATGCTAAACTTAATGAAACAAATATGTCAAACATTAAGTAAAATAAAGACATTATGATATATCATTATAATTGAAAGTACTTTGGCTTTCTTAGTATTGTCAATAAAATTCTATAATTACAGATTAGAAATTATCCTATTAAGTTTATTCACTGGTTCTATACTTTTACTTGTAATCTAATTTTGTAATTTAGACTGTGTAGATTTTCTKTGTGAACATTATCCTAGTCCATTCAGTACTACAGAGCAGTTGGCATCAGACTGGACAATTAGCTTCTCTGTGTTCTAGAAAGCGTTTTTGTTTACATAGAAGATACAGTTTATCTATGAAAATATAACAGTAAAAATAAAATTACCAACTATTTCTATTGTTTAACTTACCTACTTCCTTGATAATAGAGTCAGTAGGACACATATATTTCTTTTAAAAATCCTGTTACTACATTATGATAATTTTAGGTTTCCCAACACTTTGCCTGAATTCAAAAGCCCCATCAATTATTGATATATTCTCTTCTGTAGATTCTGATTTTTTTTATTGCTTTCCTGACATTTTAAATACCATGGAAGTTATTTTTTATAGCCTACCATCAATCATTAGACAATGCTGCATTTGACTTCAGAACTGCTGCCATTATTAGTAATGTTCAGCTTTTTTCTACCTCCATATGTACAATGAGCTAAGTGAAATCTTTACTTAGAACATGCCATAATGCTACGTAGATGCTCCCTGTATGAGTGCTTTTTTTAAATAACAAATTATTTTCTTTACTTTTTATTTTATTTATTTACATTTCAAAGGTCAGCCCCTTTCCCACTTTCCCCTTTCCAAAACCCCTATCACATTTCCCCTTACTCTGCTTCTATGAGGATACTCTCCACCCACCTATCCACTCCACCTTACCTCTCTAGCATTCTTCTACACTAGGGCATCAAGCCTTCACAGGACCAAGGGCCTCCTCTCCATTGATGGCAGATAAAGTCCCTTCTGCTCCTTCAGTTATTCCCCTAACTCTTCTATTAAGGTCCCTGTGCTCAGTCTGATGGTGGGCTGTGAGCTT
>BDUI01055170.1:0-11698 GCA_002335545.1 Apodemus speciosus | reverse complement strand
TGGTTCTGGAAAGGCCCAATGCAGCAGTGTAGGGGAATACCAGAACAGGGAAGTGGGAAGGGGTGGATGGGCTAACAAGGGGAGGGAATAGTCATGTGGGACCTTTGGGGGGCATGGAACCAGGAAAAGGGAATTGAAATGTAAATAAAGAATATATCCAATAAAAAAAATCTCAAAAAATGATATCACTATTTGTGGATGATATGATCATATACTTAACTGTCCCCAAAAAATTCTACAAAACAACTCCTGCAGCTGATAACAACTTCAGCCAAGTGGGTGGATATAAAATTAACTCAAACAAATCAAATTCCTCTACTCAATGGACAAACAGGTTGAGAATAAATTAGGGAAACAACATCCTCAGAATGGTCACAAATAATATAAAATATCATGGAGTAACTGATTAAACAAGAGAAATATCTGAATTTCAAGAACTTCAAGTCTCCAATGAAAGAAATCATAGAAGACCTCAGAAGATTCAAAGATCTATCATGCTCCTAGTTGAGCAGGATAAACATAACAAAAATGTCCATATTACTACAAGCAATTTAGAGATTCAATGCAATCCCCATCAAAACTCCAACTCAATTCTTCATAGAGTTAAAAAAAGAAATTCTCAGATTTATCTGGAATAAGAAAAACCCAGCATATCAAAAATCATTCTCAACAGGAAAAGAACTTCTTAGGGAATCACCATCCCTGACCTAAAGCTATACTACAGAGCAATAGTGGTAAAAAACAACATAGTATTGATACAGAGACAGACAGGTACATCAAGGGAATAGAATTTAAGACTCACACTTGAACCCACACACTTATAGTTGATCTTTGACAAAGGAGCTAAAGTCATACAGTGTATAAAAGAGAGCATTTTCAACAAATGGTGCTACACTGGCAGTCAGCATGTAGAAGAATGCAAATTGATCCATTCTTATCTCCTTGTACAAAGCTCAAGCCTTTTTCCATGTTTCCCCTCAGAAACTCCATATCTCATCCCTCCTCCCCCTGCTTCTGTGAGGGCATTCCCCCACCCACCTACTATTCCCTCCCCACCCTAGCAATCCCCTACACTGGGGCATTGGGCCTTCATGGATCCAATGGCCTCTCCTCCCATCATGCTAAATGGAGATGGCCTGGAAACAATACCATAAAAACTCAGAATGAGATAAGATTGTCCATTATCCACATTCTCTTTCAATTTCTGTATCGTAGCCCACCTCCTATGATATATTTACTTCAATAAGGCCACACTTCTCAGACAGTACCAACAACTGCAGAATAAATGTTCAAATTCCAGTGACTACGGAGATGTTTCTAATTCACAACATCTGTTTTGGCTTGTTTTTATGTCAACTTGACACAGACTAGAGTTATATGTGAAGAGAGAATGTTATTTGAGAAAATGACCCCACTAGATTGGCTTGTTGGCAAGACTGTGACATATTTTCTTGATTGATGATTGATGTGGGAAGGTCCAGCTCACTAAAGGGGTTTAAATACTTAGGTGGATCAGGGTATGATAAGATGGCAAGGTGAGAAAGCCATGAAACAAAACAATAAACTTCACTCTTCCATAGCTTCTGCTTTAGTTTGTACCTCCACATTCTTCTGTTGAGTTACTGCCCCAACTTCCTTCAATGATGGACTATTAGTTGGAAATGAGAGATAAAATAAACCCTGTCCTCCCTTCACAAGTTATTTATGGCCAGGTTGTTCTATCAAAGTAATAAAAGTTCTAACTAACCACCACACCACCAGTATTTTATTTGCTTTACTTCTAAAATATATCTCTTATCTGATCTCTATTTACCATTTCCAATGGTGTCAACCATGGTTAAGCTATGACTGTTTTCCAAGTTGATTTGTGCATTTGCCATCTTAGTATGCCCATGCTTTAGGAGTTGGTCATTATTGTCTTCATCATTATTCAAATAACCCTCACAAGAAAAAATGGATTTAAAGTAATTTTCTTGTTAGTTTTGGCTAAGTGCACATATACAGATGATGGAAATAAACTGGCAATCAAAAGATAAATCTGACAAATACATATAACATGTATTGGAAAAATACATATAACATACAACAACCTTAGGATTGGAGGAACAATACAGAAATAGGTTATATTACAACCTAGTTCTCATCCAAAAGAAGGAGGACACCCAGGCCAGGGGTTTCCAATTCAAATACAGCAACATAAAGTAAGGCAACCTGTTCTATTACCATAAAAATAAACCAGAAACCATACTAGCAACATGTAGAAATTCTTGTCACTCCAGCAAAGAAAAATAATAAAATCAAGAATTCATTCATAGTACTGTAACCATAGTCAAAAAACATGGCAAAGTAGGTCATGGACCCTAGCAGAGAACCTAATGTTGTTATTTTGCTACTGAGCCATGTTGTCACATTACATTGTACATCTTTATGTTTGTGTAAACAGGTTTGTGTGGTTTTCAGCTTCCATCAGAGCAGCTTATTATTGCAGTGGATTGAGGTTAATACAGAGACCCATCATTATTAAATGTATTGAGAATAGACAATTGTAAGATCTCATCCATAGATATGACATAAATATCAACTTCCTGAACCCTAAGGGTCAGACAATATTTTGGCAGCTTGAGTATGAATAATGTAAGAGTTGGAGGATGGGGAGGAGTTCTGTGAAACGTGGGACATGATTTCACTCTTGTACACATGAACTCACAGAAGTAATTACTTATTCTAGACCTATGCAAAAGCATGCCAGTTAAATATTCAAGTACTGCTGAGGGAGGGGCTACAGGCGTCCCACATAAAGGTTGTACCTCTGAGGAGTTACAGGCTGTTTATGTCTGCTAGTATATATAGTTTTATTGGAGGTCTAGCCATTATTTCATTACCCACACTCCAGTAGGACAATCCCACATTCATTTGCATGTGTCCTACTGATTGGATTAAGTGGATCAAAACTGACTAGGTAGAAATCTAAATAAATAATAAATAATAAAAATTGAGAAAGTAACGTTAGGAGGCAGATGTGTTGAGAGGTTCTGTTGGGAGTTGTAGGAAAGAAAGCAGAGTAGATATGAAGATTGCAGCAGGTGGGGGTGGGTTAGGGGGTTTTTAGGGGTCAAAAGTAGGGAAGGGGATATTTGAAATGTAAATAAAGAATATATCTAATAAAAAGGGTTTGCCTTATTAAGGTGATAATCTCATTTAGGCATAGCTGTGCTGGACCAATTATTTACGTAGGCTAAAGAATAAATAAAAGAATCCAGAAAAGAAAAAAATGTCAAATAAAAATAATATTTAAAAACATTCTGTAGAAGACAGGTAATGTGCTCATGTTTGAAGGCAGTAACTGAAATAGCACCCTTTATAGAGAAAGGTCAATTATAATGATAAAAGTTCTTATCAGAATCTGAAGGAATGTGCACCGAGATTCAGAAAAAGACAATTTTCCTCCAAAAATTCTGTAATTTATCAAAATGGCCACTCAATATTTAAAAAGGAAATAGTAAACTTAATTACAGAAGAGAAGTTCCAGGATTTGTGACTTTGTAAACTAATCCATAAAGGATGACTAAGGAAAAAAGTAAATTATAAAAGATGAGATATTAAATTAGATCAATAGGGAAACATAAAGGACAATAAAATAAAATATGGATGTATATGATAGACTACGTTTTCATGAATTTTACAAATCATATTTAATGGTTGAAACAAATGTTCTCATGCCATTTTAGTTCCAAAGCCCCACATAACCTTTTCCTATAGTCTGCTCTGTGGCCTTATTTCTTATCATGGCTACTGACATTCACCTTCTTCCTGGTACACTAACTTTCTTGCTTCTTCAAATACACAAGGTTTGTTCCTTCCTATTTTATATCATTGGCATTCACTGTGCCTTGGAGTTGTAATGTACTTCCTTCAAATGTTAACATGTCTTTCCTAAAATGTTACCTAATCTCTGAGGCTTTTCCTGGCTATGTTCTTTATAATGAATCTCCTATCCCTAACACTTTCCAACCACATTTGTGTTTTCTTTCATTTCATTGCAAGAGCATAAACTCCATAATTATTGAGATTATTGTGAGTTCTTTTCATTTCCATGTGACTAGTGCTTAGATAGGTTGAGATATACAATAGAGACTTATATTTCGAAATGAATTAACTAACCAATTCAAGAGTTTTGTCGCAGTATGCTGGAAGTGACATGGACCACCTTTTATTCATCTAGAAAGAAATAATGAGAGTCTGAGTAAATAAGAAAATGGAGAATATCTAAAACAATAAGCATTTTCAGGCCATCTTTTCCATCCTTTTGATTTAATCATTTATTTTTTGAACATAAACCAGGCATTATATTTTGTATTAAAATCTCATTTATAATCTACAATAAATTTATATAGCAAGTATTGTCATTTCTATAAAATATGATACAGATTGAAAAATAGACCATCAGTTTCATACTAGCCTTTCTGAGTAGGATTGTTTGGGAGTTTCCATGGGAACTCCTAGGTCAACAATTCAATTGAATGCAGTCCCACCACTGGAAGCCTTGCCTGAGGACAAGGCAGTTCCAACTCTGTACCTCCATTACTAGGAGTCCTCATTAGGATCACCTTCATAGAATCTAAGACATTTCTTCTGTACTAGGTTGAGTGAAGTAACCCAGTCTCAAAAAGAATACACATGGCATGCACTCACTGATAAGTGGATATTAGCCTAGAATCTTGGAACACCAWAGACACAATCYACCTATCAAATGCTBTCCGACAAGAARGAAAAAGTGGACCCAGGTTCTGGAAAGGCCCAATGCAGCAGTGCAGGGKAATACCAGAACAGGGAAGGGGGAAGGGGTGAGTGGGGGAACCGGGGGAGGGAAAAAGACATATGGGACATCTGGGGGTGGGGAAACAAGAAAAAGAGAAATGAAATGTAAATAAAGAATATATCAAATAATAAAAAAAAAGAAAAAAAGAATCTAAGACATTTCTTCTGTACTAGGCTTCCATCTCATTTCCCCAAATACTCTCCAATTCCATCTATCTCTCCTTACACTCTCTCCTTCTTCCACCCTATCTCTCTTCACACCTGATTCTCAAACTTGTCCCCCACCTATGCCAAGTCCACCAATAAAATATATTTTATTTCTTCCTCCCAAGGAGATCCATGTGTCCCTCTAAACAACTCCTCTTTACCTAATCTCTCCGGGTGTATCAATTGCAGCTTGGTTATCATTTATTTAACAGCTAATGATCCACTTATAAGTGACTATATTACATAATGGTCTTTCTGGGTTTGGCTTCCGAATTTTGTATGTGAATACTATATATACACAATCTCTACCTCACACACTCCTCCAACTCTACTTGTGTCTTTCCACTAAAATTCAACATCTTTTTCATTAATTTTCATATATATATATATATATCCACATAGAAAATAATACAAATACAACCTTGAGATTCCACTTAACATAATTTGTGTGTGGTGCTTTCATGGATGAGTGTGTGTGTGTGTGTGTGTATGTGTGTGTGTGTGTTTCTGATTAAATCCGGGCAACATATTAGGGGACTCATCTCTGGAGAAGATGGATTCTCCATCTCTCGACAGCCATTGATTGCTTGTTGCTCTTCACCTACAGGTTGGGTAACATGAGATTTTCCCACCTGCCTTGAGATATTAACTGGTACCTTCATATGCTGTTCTTGTTGAGATTATATATATATATATATATATATATATATATATATATATATATATCATATACAGAAAAAGAAACTATCTTGTAGCAGATGTGTGTCCTGAACCTCTTGTTGTGTCCAGAAGCATTTGTGAACCCCAAAAGAAGACCAAGGAGCAATTTCCAATGAAATCACAATAGGGTCTCTTTACTATAAGCATGGGCTTAGGCTATCCTCTAACCCAACCCTGAAACAGCAGAATGGGAATGTGGAACTACCTTAAACCCTAAGCAGGACAAGGTTTTATAAGAAATGAAAGTAAGTGAGGGAGGGTCTATTCTGGCAAGTATCTAATTGAATGCCTATTATAACCTGACAGGTGGGGCCTCTGAAAGCAAGACCTTAGACAATCACAAATAATCTGAAAGTACACCTGAAATGATCAGACTAATCTTTGTTTAACTGTTGCTAGGAAGTAGCTAGGGAGTAACTCTGGCCAAGGACAAGCCTTGGGGCCCTTCCTGGTACATGGGTGCAGCTTGGGTTCTGCTGCAGGTCAAGTTCTCAGGCTATTTTTTCTTTCCGCTTTTTATTTTAAGATGGAGGCCAGATCTAAGGTGTAGTAGGTTTRACATTTCACTCTCAGTAGTAGAATCTTCTCAAAACTTCTTCCAYAATATGTGTGTAGGATTTGTGTTGCGTATTGTATCAATTGAGTTTGGGCACATCATAATCAGTAAATCTCTGCATTTTGAGAAGTTGTGAATACCCACAGTGGTCTCTTTGTGGTATAAAAGTAAGCATGTTTAATGAAGTATAAAATCTAGATTTTTGTGTTGGCATATGTATAGGTATTTAGAATGTAGTTAGAAATTATATGAGTTTAAGAAAGTATTAATAATAGATTTTTCTCTAGGTTCCATGTCCTCACCAGCCATGGATAGTTGGCTGAGTTTATAGTAACAAGCATGAATTTTCTCCTATTAATTGGGACTTAAGTTCAACTAAGTGTTGGTTTCTCCCCAAATATCATTGCCACTACTGCACCCTTGATGATAGCTTGCTATGCAAGTTATTGTTTTGGTTCATAGATTTTCCAGCTTGGAAAAACTATGGATTACTTTTATCCCTTGGCAGTTTATTTAATTCCCTTGGATGCTATGAGATCAAGTCCTAAGACAAAATCTTTTGGGTCAGTTCCAGCTTCATTAATCCAAGTCATATTCTGAAGTATGTAGTGTTTTCAGCAAAAGAATCTTATATTCATGGTCTAGGAGGAAACCAAGGGAAAAAGAAGTGACCTGTATTATTTGAGGAGTCTATTAAAATCCCCTGATTAACAACTTGAATAGAAATTTCCCATACATTTACTGGGGGACGTTGTGACTTTACAAAAAGAAAGGGAATATTTCAAAGATAGGTAGCCATACATGTGAGAAAGACATAGTAGGAAAATAGAGAAATCACCTGAAATCCATTCTTGGGGCCTAGCTGCATTCATATTTTGCCTTTGCTAGTTCCTATCTATGATTATGAATAAAAATTGCTTCTTGTCACTGTTTTACTTTCCTCTTTCACAGCGTGGAAATAGAAGTATTATCTTTATTTTTTTCTTTTTTATGGGATATTTTCTTTATTTACATTTCAAATGTTATCCCCTCTCTCAGTTTCCACCCCAGAAAACTCCTATCCCATCCACCCTTCCCCTGCTCACCAACCCACCCACTTCCACTTCTCTGTCCTGGCATTCCCCTATACTGGGGCATCTAGCCTTCTCAGGATCGAGGGCCTCTCCTCCCAATGATCCCCAACAAGGCCATCTTCTGCTACATATGTGGCTAGATCCATGGGTCCCTCCATGTGTACTCTTTGGTTGGTGGTTTAGTCCCTGGATCTCTGGGGTGTCAGTTCGGTTGATATTGTTGTTCTTCCTATGGAGTTGCAAACCCCTTCGGCTCTTTCAGTCCTTTCTATTACTCCTCCATTGAGGATACTGCACTCATCTATCTAATCTAATAGGATTTATGGGAAAGTAAATCATCCGTTAATGTGTATATTTAAAATGGTGTTTAACACATTGTATCTCATGTTATTGTTGGCTGTTATTTTCAAAGCACTTTTGGTTTGGGCCTTCTAGTTACCAGAGAAAAGGTCGGGGAGGGATGAGAGGCCAAATCTACTCTATCTTAGAACCAGCCTCTGTCTTCAAAGATAAAAAAGCCCTGAGAACTTGACATGATGCAGCAGAACCCAAGCTGCATCCATGTGCATGTGGAAGGACCCCACAGCTTGTTCTTGGCCAGAGTTACTCCCTAGCTACTTTCTAGCAACAGTTAATCAAAGATTAGTCTGATTGTTTCAGATGTACTTTCAGACTGTTTTTGATTTCATAAGGTCTTCCTTTTGAGCACCCACCTGTGGGCCTACAATAGACATTAGGTTAGTCGCTTGCCAGGATGGACCCTCCCCCTTTCTTGCTTCAATTTTCTATAAAACCTTGTCCCAATGAGAGTTCTGGGTTGTTTCACCAAACTGTCCTGTGGGTCAGAAGTGAGTAAGCCCAAAGAGTTTGTAATAAAGAGATACTAATGTGTTTATATTGGAAACAGATCCTTGGTGGTCTTTGGGGGTTCATTAACACTTCCTGTCACAACAGTTGTGCTATTTCTTTCACACTCCTAAAAAGGAATAAAGGTAGATAGATGGAATTTATGTCTATGCAATCAATAATAAAGTGATGAAATAATCAAGTGAGAAAAATAAGTCAGACATTTAAAAATGACATTATATTTTGTGATTTGCTACTATGAATCTTAAAGTGTTTGTTGTTAGAATAGCAATAATGTTCTTACATATGTGTGATTGCACACCTGGAGAAATTAAGCCCCCTTTTTCTTTCAAATGTCTTTCTGTCATTTCTATATTCTACCCTTTGATTACAACTGTTTAAAAATAGCATGAAATTTTCAAATATCTTATTAAAAAGGATGACATTATTAGCTCTGAAAATATACATGTACAACTAACATATGGACTGAGCAGGCTGTATTAAGAATATGCATATAATGATTAAAGGAAAAGAGGGCATAAATTTGAAAGAAACATAGGTGTTCATGGGAGGTTTTGAAGACAGAAAAGGGAAGGGGAAATTATTTGATTACATTATATTCTCAAAACCTAAAAATATTTTAAGGCGGTAGATTGGTGATAGTTGTGAAGATTGATAATGCAATTGWGGGTAAATATTTTAATATACTAATAAAACACAAGAATATATGGAATGGAAAGTTAGGACCTACTTCAGATCACAAGCATTACTATACTTTTTTCAGATATAAAATGCCTAGATTTTTATCCTACAGGAAAGAGAAATCTGTGACAACTCTTAGCAGAATAGTGTCTTAATCATATTAGGATTCACTTTTTTCTCTCTATGTTGGAGATACACTAAATAGGAAAGAGAATTTGAGACTATGTAACTTTAATTTTTTTCAAGGTTTATTTTTAATGTCAGTTCTTAAATGCTTTAACCTCCCTCTTAGCCCACACCCCACCAGAGGTAGAGAAAAAAGGATATGGTGGTGTTGGCGGAGTAGACCTGTTTAGAAAGGTTCTTTKGAGAAACTCCCATCTGTGTTGTTAAGAACTCAGGAGTTCAGTTTACAGGTCAGCAGCAGCAGCTCAATCCACTTGCAAACATTTTTCAGATATATTAGCTGTCCAGTTCAGTAGAGTTGGGTTAGCAGCAGTGGTGGCATGACCTAGCACTCACAGTCAGGACTTAGCCTTGGCACAATTCAGCAGAAGGGACCAGCAGGAATGCCAGGAGTTCTCAATTAGCAATAATCGCGCCTCGGATAAGCCTCATTGGCTAAGATACTGCCACTGCGCAAAGCTGACACCAGGAGTTCTCAACTGCGCTTTCAGCAAAGTGAAGATCAGCAAAGACTCAAGACCAACAAGTGTTTTATAGCTATCTCTGTAAGAGAGCCTAGTCAGCCTCAGCCACTGTCTTTTGAGTCCTATTCATAGCCCTCCAAACATCATGTATCCTCCATGGATGTTGCCTCACCTCATGCATCTGTCTCAGCTGACATCACTCTGTTAATCACCCCATGTTCGAGTAAGTGGCAGAAAAAAGGCCTTGGCACACCACCAGAAAGTTCGTTGTTGATGATGTTTTGTTTTGTTTGGTTGGCGTGATTCTCTCTATGGAGTCCTGACAACACAGCTCAACTATGAAATGTAAGGTGGACCAGTACATTTGACACTAGCAAACAATCCCTCATCATGGGTCCTTTCCTGTGCTTGCTTTCACAGAACATCATTTCTCCTGTGTCTGCTTCAGGGAAACATTCCTTCAGGACTCTGTCTTAGCCTCTCAGCTGTGTCCACTTCAGGAAAACACTCCTTCATGTGTTTCCCCAGCAAAACTCCACCCAACACATTCATGCTACACAGAATCCTAAGTTTCCTTTTTAAGACTATGTGAAAATTATGTAAGCATATTTAAGTTACAAATATCAGACAATGAGTTCAAATTTAAAAATTGTGAGTTGTTTAAGATTCAAACCACACAACCTGATTGATTATTGGCTAATTGGGAATAAAAAGAATCAAGCATATGTTAAAAAAAAAAGAAAAAAAAAGAAAAAAAAAAGAACAGAAGCTAAGAACCTAGATTTGAAGTCTCTTGAGTTTCATCCAAAGCTCTTACCATTTCTCTAAGCTGTTTACTCTTCCCTGCTGCTGCTATTAGCTTGCACTGGACCTCTTCCATGGCACAGGAGCCTGTTCTTTCAGTAAAGTATCCTGTGTATCTTGCTTGTCTCTGTGATTATATTAAGGGACTGCAAGCAGAGAATGCAACTTCTCTCTTTCATTATATTTAGAGATGCTCATTTAGAGAAACATTCCTGAAAGTTATCCATCCTGTACCCAGGAGCACTTACGGAGATTGGGTGGCCTGGGCAACAACACAGGCATTGAGGAAGGTGCCTACTGCACCTAATGATGTAGTTCTCTAGGACCCATTTAAGTGTCTCCGTGGGAAATCTCTGCAAATACTGTGATTCCAGCTACCCTGGGGGCTTTGCCCAAACAGAGAGTGCTCTTGGCTGAGCCTCCAATCCTTCCATTTCTAAACTTTGTGTATTTCAACAGAAATCTGATCTGGACTCTTCTGATTCATTTACACTTAAATCATCCAAGGGCTCTGTTGTAAGAGTGAATTCGGCTCCAAAAATGTCTTATAAGCGTTGGTTATAAAACTCCCTAAGATTTTGTGAGCTAAAATTTTTTTACTCCCTTTTTCTTTGAAACAAGATGTTGTGACTTTGCCAAGAGTAAATGGATTTCCAACCTCAAAGGGGTCGTGTTTGGTTCAAGAGTCAGGAATTATGGAGCTCAAAGGCCCAAGTACATTCTTAAAGAATTGGCAATAATGAATCCCAGGGGATGGGAGAAAAGATAAATCTGAGAAGCTGAGTGAGGGGGTGACAGGAAGCATCCACTCTACCCTTTTGGCTCAGTGCCCTAAAGCCTTAGGACTTTTGTCCCTTAACTGAGTAAATGGGGCTATGAGACAACACAATGCTACAAGTCACCAACAAAATTAGGCAGAGAAACATTTCCCATTTTGAATAAGTGCCTGACAGTTTAGAGTGCTTTTCACAGTTTTTCCTTTTACCATGTCCTTCAAATGCTCTAACTGCTAGGAATGTCCATCTCCATTTTTCAGAAGAATGAAGTGAGACTAAAATGAGTTGCAGAGACAATCTATAACAATACAAGTGGCTCTCTTTAATTAACTTTAGACTGCATTAATAAAGGAGATGTAAGATGTGCCAAATTACGTTGAATTAACATGAGGCAAAAGGGTAATATCATGGTTCCTAACGTGAAATTTCTTCTTGATGTAACCCTGCAGTGCAGCAATAGATAATTCCTTGATGTATTGGAGCCATAGGGAATGTTGATTGATACATCTCTTATAACACGCATGCTATATATTTCTTTTAAATTTG
>BDUI01055117.1:0-12008 GCA_002335545.1 Apodemus speciosus | reverse complement strand
GCGGATTTATGACCCTAAAAGTATTTATGTTGTTGCTGTAGTCATCTCTATGGGTTGAATTATGAATTATTTTATCATATGAATATTTTTCTTGTAGACATCTTAGTTTAACGTTTTGAAATAAGTATCAAATTTTGTGGAAAAAATACCACATTTTGGCTGTGTTGTGGTGATGGAATAATTTCTTCTGAAAACATTAGGGAAAAAATAACTGAAAACACAGTTTCTGATTTACTGGGTCTTGAAGGTCCAACATCTTAGATGGAGGAAAACCTCACAAAGGGTCTACAGAACCGTCTACAGAAGTCCTCCGTGTCCTGGTCAGATGCTAAATAAGTAGGGAGTGAGTGTTATGCTCTGTGGGTTTTTGCTTAAAATGCTTACTTAAAATTTGAGACATTTCAGTAAAGAAAAGAAAAAAGGAAACTGCAAAAACTTAAGTTTTTGACCCATTTCACAATGAGGACACCAACTTTATCATTCTCTTCTCTTCTAAAGGCCCAAGTRTTAAAAACTTGGTCCTCAGCCCAGGGTATTATTGGTTGGGAGTAGAATCTTTAAGAGATGACACCTAATGAGGTCCCTTTAAGTAATTGGGGCCATGCCCTTTAAGGGGTCCATGGGGAGCTCATCTCTTCCTGTTTCTCTTTGTTTCTCTTCTGGGACATGAGCTAAGCAGTTGGTACAACCACCTGATTCTGCTGCGGTACCTTGATACAGGCCCCAAACCAGGACAATCAATGGATTGGAACCACTAAAACTGTGGCCCAAAATAACTCTTCTTTCTGTATTTATTGCCTGCATTTGCTATGCTAAGAGAAAGTGACTTACACAAACCTGCACTGAAGAACTGGCTTCATTAAACTTAAACTATCCCAAAATGCTCAGAAAACATAGAGAATGGAGTCAAACCAGAACTGCAAGGTTCAAACATAAGCCTCTAGTCACCCAAATTCATGAGCTATGATGACTCGCTCTCACAGAAGGTCCATTATAGAAGATAAATGRTCCTCCCTAGAGGAGGATGACAGAACTTCTCAATTTTTCTGATACCTATTATCTTAGTTATTGCTTCTAAGTTATTGCTGAGATGAAACACCATGACCAAAAACAACGTGGCGAAGAAAGGATTTGTTTTCATCTTAAGGCTCACAGWCCATCATCCAGGGAAGTCAGAACAGAAACTCAAGGCAAGAACTGAGGCAGAGGCCATAGAGGAATACCAYGTATTGGCTTGTTCCCATGGCTTGTTCAATCTGGTTTCTTGTAACACCTAGGACCACCAGCCCAGGGGTGGCACCAGCTACACTGAACTAGGCCTCTCGYATCTATCAGCAATCAAGAAAACACACCATAGGCTTGCCCACATGCTAGGCTAGTGGGATCCCCCAATTGAGGTTCCCCCTTTCAAAATGACTGTAGTTCGTATCAAGTTGACATAAAACTAGTCAGCACAGTATGTCTGTGTACCACGAACATTCAGTGCTCACAGAGGCCAAAAGAAGACATTGGAGACCCTGGAACTAGAATTACAGATGGTTGTGAGTCTCTATATGCATCCTGGGAACTGAACCCAAGTCCTCTACCAGAGCAGCAAGTGCTCTTAAGCACTGAATCATCTCTCCAGACTCCTACCATATCCATTTTATCTTAAAATAAAAAAGAAACATTCCATGACAATAAACCTACAAATAACTTTGCTACTGGAGTTATCAATATTCATTTTTAAAAGCACATAAGATTCAAGACTAGTCATAAGAATAGGAGAAACTTGAGAAGGCTGCAAAAATATGAGTACCAGTAATAAAATACCCAAGAAAGTAGTTGAACAGAAGGCACAACAGAGTGTGGGGGAAATGTCATTTGGGAAAACAGAATGATAAAAATGTCCAGATAAAGACACAAAGACCAAAACTGTTAGAAATGCATTAAAAGGAGAATTGAAGGATATTAATAACATGCTGTGATATATAAAAATCTAGACATTGGCATTTTGTGACTTTAATGGAGAAATAAATGATGATACAAAATTGTATATGAAGAGACAATAGCCCCAAGTTTTCAAAAACCGCTGAAATATATCAAATCACACTCTCAAGTGTTCTAAGAGCTAAGCAGGAGAAGTTCCCAGTGTATTCTGTTGTAGCTAGAGGAAATAGAATGCTAGAGGCTGGAGAGAATGCTTGGCAATGACAAACACTAGCTGCTGTTGCAAGGACCTGGGTTCAGTCCCAGCACCCACATGATCATTGCACACAGCCTTCTGTAACTCCAGTTCCAGGAGCATTTGCTACCCCTTGGTGGCCTCCAGGACACTACATGCATGAGATGCAAACATTCATGTAAAAAGGACTCAGACAGGCAAAATCTTAAAAGACAAATCAAATTGAGCTGGGCATGGTGGGCCAAGCCTTTAACCCTAGAACTTGAGAGGCAGAGGCAGGCTGACTTTTGTGAGTTTGAGGCTAATCTGGTCTACTCAGTAAGTTACTAAACAGCCAGAGGTATACAGAAAGGACCTGCCTCAAAAAAAAAAAAAAAAGAAAAGAAAAGAAAAGAAAGAAAAAGAAAGAAAGAAAGAAGAAAGAGAAAAGAAAAGAAAGAACAAAAAGACAAACAAAAAACTAAATAAAATATTAACAGAACATTTACAATGACTAAATAAAAGATTAAAATAACTAAAAATAAATAATTCAAAATTACAGCGGACTTCTCAACAGAAATGATTAAACTACGTATGAATTGAAATAGAGAAATGTGTGGAAAGGAAATGAGTTTCCGGACCAGGGCATTCTGCCCAATTAAAATAACTTTCAACATGAGAGGAGAAAATGTTTTAAAAAGTCAATAATCAAAGCCAGAATATTCACTGTTCAGCATATACTAACAGATACACAAAATAGAACTCTTAATTCCTGGCAGGGCCAGAAAAGCACAAAGAGATGTTGGTGGGGGAGAGGGCGTCTGGAAGGAATGTATGAAGACATCATAGCAAGCATAAAAGCAAAATAGGAAGCAAAATATATTAAGAGTTGCTTTTCCTTTTAACTGTGTGTTTATTAGTGTGTGTGAGTGTGTGTGTGTGTGAGTGTGTATACCTGCATTTATGTCTATGTACAATATGCACGCAGGGGCCTATGGAGGTCAGAAGAGGGCAGCAGAGCCCCTCAATCTGGAGTTACAGGCAATTTCCAGCTGCCCATGAGTGTYGGGAACYGAACCTGGGTCTACTRTAAGAGCACCCAGCTATTTTAACCACCAAGCCATCGCTTCAGCCCCAATAATTGTTTTTCAAAATCCAGAACTAATCTATGCAGCTCAGGGTTCTTTCACCATACAAAATCCATGAGGATGTTCGACAAAGAACATGCGTTTTTTCAAAAGACAAGCGTACGATGCTTCCAATTTATTCTACCTAGTGTACTGATAAAGAGAAAATAGCTCATTAAGCAGATATATATATATATTCTATATTTGTTAATTTTGTATTTACATTTCAAATAATTGCCAAACACTCAAAGTGTTGCTGAAGGTATTGAGGAAATAAATTGAATGTACATGGTATATAAGTAGGAATTAAAATTTTAAACTTGTAAAAGTAAAACATATCAACAACATCAGCATCAGTAATACATCAATACCAGTGGTCTATCAGGATGATCGTCCACAGTTTTCTAGGAATTCATGAATCCCTATATATGGAGAGGCCTGACACGGTGGAGGTAGCAGAGAATCTGCAGTTATGCTTGGCAACTCTGGTTTTCTCTAAGCATCTGAATCCCAGGACTAACTAGAAAGAAGAAAAAAAAAACCCTCCCATCTATAGATAAAGGACACATAGAGAATATGCAAAAGACATTATCCAGTGTTACAGAGGAGCCAAAAGTACATGCAACAGGACAGCCACTGTCTTGGACTCAATTGTATACTTATTTCACTATGATTACAATGATTCAACTAAACTCCACAAGTCCCAAGAGCACTTACAACAGAAGAATGCAATCTGCATTATGAATAGAAGAACTCCTTTATCACTTTCAATATTTGACTCATCATCCTATCACATCCACATGGTGGGAGGATCTTAGCTCGCCTCACAATCTGTATAAGGAATGAACTCACCCACTGGAAAAACTTGCGTTAAGAAAACTGAAACGAATCCATGTATTTCTATGTTACCCAACAATGGATCATTTCAAATGCTGGATTTGTTCAGATTTTTCTCAATGGGTTATATGTTTTCTTTGCAGATATTTATTATTTTATGAGAGACTGTTAATTTGAAATAGGTCTTTGTTATTTTGTAAGTAATTATGATTCATTATGCTAAAATGGAGCAACTTTTGGCACACAATTGCACAAAATTTTCAACTACAGCAAATGGAAAACCCGGAAGGAAAGTACTCAAGTATTTTATCTAGTTCGTTTTTAAGTTCTGGTTTAGTGATTCACTGCAAAGGCTAGCCAAATTCAAGACAGCTCTTACTTTCCAGGTCGAAGCTATTGATGTTTGCACACGATGGAAAGATATTTATTATAAGCACTGTTATAATGAAATACTTTTTCATTAAAGCRTCTTTTATTCATGAAGGGAGAAAACCATTTGCTGGCTTTCTCTGTTCCAGGAACGTGCTGGAACACTAGGTGRGAAGCTGGGCTYTCCAAGCGCACTGCAAACCAAAACATCAAGCTGTGAGGTTAAAATGAACCAGACAGACAGATAAGCCTTTCCCCTGCCGGCATTTCCATTTTATACCGTGCATACAAACAGGGCTAGCCGTAAAAGTTCCTTCTCCTTAATTTTAGAGGCCAATGGAGCCTTTCTTACAGGTGAGCACTCTGGTTGCTCTGTGTAAGTCGCAGAAAAGAAAATTTCAGGCAAGGTATAAGCAAGATCCTACTCTTCATGACATTTAAAAACCCCATTCACTCTAGGCTTTTTTGATTTTTTTAGTTAAATTTATTTATCGTGTGTGTGTTTACGTGTGCTTGCTAGCACATTGCAACACATATGCAGAGGACAACTATTAGAGTCAGTTCTCTCCTGCTCCCGTGTGTGTTGTAGGGAGACCACACAGGCCCCCAGGCTTGGCAGCAAGTGCCTTCATTTGCTGAGCCTCTCTCTCTCTCTCTCTCTCTCTCTCTCTCTCTCCAAATACATAAATATATGAAGTGTGTATGTATATATGCATTCCCAATATTTTAGGACTTGCATATAGGTGAAATTCAATGATCACCAGATGTGCTTGTGCAACTACTAGGGCTACATAAGAATGCCAGATGTGTGACTTTCAGTGTGGCCTTCAGGGTATCATCTTCCCTTCCTTTTGCATGAACAATGCCTTTGCCTAACAGGATGCTCAGAGGTGTGACAATCATAAAACATAATGAGTTCTCCACCCTGTGACTAACGTGCACACACCAAACCTCTGGGCTCACCATTCCATTGTATTTTGAGAATTCATACTAAGGACAAATATATTAGAGGAATACATTTTGATATTTAATTCAAATATTAAAATTTAATCTTTATACTAAATATTTAATAGAAATATATTTAACACTCTTAACCTGTTGAGTAGGGCATCAAAAAGGCAAAAATTAATCCTTACCTATTGATTTATTTGACTCATTCAAAAACCATAACTGAGCAGCCCAACTCACTGATTCCAAAGGAAATATTTGTTGATTTGTAACTTCCAAAGCTCAATGATACACAAGAAAAAGACCAAAAATAGAACAAAACTCATACCACCTACAATAGCTCATCATGTTGTCAAATTTAGGACATGAACTTTCAACTTAATTTGCTAAATATAATCACGGACAGAGGCTATGGCTTCTTTTGGTGCAAGCAGGCATTCCTGAGAAATAGCTGTGTCTGGGCTCTTTCATTTCTAACTTCTCCCTCATAACCCAGTGGAGTGGAAAACTTTAGGAATTCTGGCACAGCAACATGTAAATCAAAGCACATTGGTGATCAGTTATAGGAATCCTATAATTCCTATAGCAACTAGGTGACTGAAYGCTGTAYCCACTGAATGAAGACTGGAAGATTATGCTTTAATGTGGGAAACTGTGTGGCATCCATCACACATGTATGTAAGGGAAAGATTATTATAAGTTGGCTTCATTAAATACCTATGCTAAAAGTCATCTGTCACAAGCACAACGTTATGAAGATACACGAAAAGAAAAAGAGCCCTGCTCAATCACAAAAGCAAAATACCTGTAGAAATCTCTGTTGCAAATTCACATACTTTCAAACRTCATCTTTGTTTCTTAAAGGGGTTTATTGTCTAGATCCAAAGCAGGCCTTGACATACCCGCAAGGCCTTTGCCTGTGTTTATACTTGAGACATCAGGACCAAACTTCCAGAGTGAGTAAATACAGGCTCTGGGTGTTAACAAGAGGAAAGTTACTCTGGACATTGGGAAMTCTACCAGAAAATTCACGATCCTACCTGCCACCTGCCTGCCTATTCAGTTATTAGTTTACTAATAAGCACTAGATATGTAAGTGGGTGGAAATTTCAGATTGATATTACATACATTCAAAGGTGTTATCTTTTACATGCATGTCAATAGATTTTGTACATAATCTTTCCATCTCAAAGCGTGCATCCACTTAGAAACACCACATCAAAGTATACTAAAAATATCTCAGCAACTGTTAATTATCTTCTAGGGTATCAAATACCAAAGATCATGAAATAATTAAATTTTCAAAAAAAAATGAAGACAAAGCCACTTGTCTTGATACTCTATATAGCACTGATAAATGGACTATAGTTCCAGCATGTCTTAACTTGACTGTTTCTTTTATCTTCCATGAAGGCATTTGATTAATCATTAAGACATGCTGACGTTGGAGTGAACATTCATCTCAGAAGCTCTCTTCTCCTTGATATTTTATTTAAAATGTGGAATCTCAAATTGTATTCATGTAAATAAACTCTGCTTTCCATGTGTATTATGTTGAAGAACAAGAATGGAAACGAGGTGCCTGGGTGAGAGGTGGGGTCACGCCGGAGTGTGTGTGTGTGCAGCATCTGCAAAGYCCTGGGTTCAATCCCAGCCCAAGGAAAACAGAGAGGTCAGCCTGAGAGAGCTGAACAGCTCAGCTCCTATTCAGCTTCAGGGATATTGTTCTAACTCTACCTTGGTAAAAGGAACAGGGATTTTATTCCCATGTTATAGTATTTGAAAAAAAAAAAAACAAAGAAACAAATTGTTGGAAAAATACAATTAGGTTTTAGCAAAGAATTAAAAATGTAATTGCTATTTTTCAGGATTTTCTGTTGTTCTTTGCTTATTTGGTTTTTGGTTTCTTCAATTTGTTTTCATTTTTGTTTGGTTGTTATTTGGTGTGTGTGTATATGTGTATGTGCATATTAATGTATACATATGTGTGTATGTGTGTATGTGTGTGTATGTGTATGCATATGTGTATTTATGTGTGTATGTGTGTATATGTTATACATGTGTGCACGTGTGTGTGTGTGTGTGTGTGTGTGTGTCTGTGTGTGTTGGTTGTTATTTTGTTTTGTCACAAGCTATCACTCTATAGCCTGGGCTGCTTTTGAACTTAAGATCCTTTGGCCTCAGCCTCCCGAGTGTTTAGACTGCAGGTTTGCACAGGATTTTTTTTTTTTTTTTTACTCCAAATGACCAATTCATCATAGAGTTAAACTATGATGTCTGGGAAGTGCTTGCTTTCCAAATTGCTGAGAAATGAGCACAGTCCAAATTCAAAGCGGGAAGGAAGATAATGAACTCCTGGCACAGGTGCCCAGAAATATCGGCCGCTCCTGTATTCATCTCTGCCTCTTCTGTGCTACGGACACGTCAACTCTCCTACTTACTGGCTCAAAGCATTTCTTAGGGTAACTCCTTCCACGTACTTTAGAAGGGTAAGAGCAAACTCCGGGCATTTACTTCAGTTACTACTTCTCAAAGAAAATGCTTTGTGCTAGATAAAGGCATATATTTGTATCTAATACTTTTATATTTGTATCTAAATTAATCTTAAATGTTTGGGCATAAAGTTGTGCCCATATATATTCTGTTGTGTCTTAGGAAGCCGTCACCCATTGACACTGGTGTGTTATGCATAAGCTAATACACACACACACACACACACACACACACAGACATTCTCTCAACTCTCTGGGAAGGATGAAGTTGTGCATAGGAAAGGATGAGAAACACAAAGCCTGGGGAGGCTGAAGCCAACCTTAATGTGAATCATCCCATGACAAGAAGGAAATAAATATCCAAGTGCTGTTGGGTTAACCTGAAGGTTTATGGGGGATGATGAGGATGAACAGAGCACAGGCTTCACGTGTCGGCTCAACTTCAGTTTTAGTAAGAGTCATCTCATCGTAATGCAAGCTCATGGCATTTGATGGGCATTAAGTAAGTTCATGAGGCCAGTTTCTAATTAGCCCAGACAACAGAATTTAGGAAGTCAGGATGTGCATTGCAATCTGATCTCATCACTGTCTGGCACTGCTGATTTTAGAAGAAAATGTAACAGCCTGCTACTCTCCCTCYGTTCRTCAGGCTTGTTTGAAAAGAAAAGAGTCAACAATGACATTTTTTTTAAAGAAAATATTCAGCCCTGTTTTGTGGTCCTGGTGACTGCTCTATCATTCTCACACATCCATCTTCATATTAAAAAACTCTGATTTCTCAGTTGTTTATAAGCTTTATTATTGAACACATGTATGCTTATCTTTATCATTGACAGGGTATAGCCATTATGTAGGGAAGAAGCTTCACTTTAATCTTCAATTGATAAATAGAACGTTAACTCATTGAATTGATGTGTTATTCTGGAGAAAAGCATGTGGGAATAAAAGCAGAATACATCCAAAAGCATCCTTCCAGGTTTTATTTTAATGCAGAGAGATAACAAGCAGAGAGTCTTACGGAGACTATAGCTCTTCATTGGCTCCGGTTTAAAATATAGGAATGATTTAAAGTATCGGGTTTAAAGTATAATAATGATGCCTGGATGATCAGAAWGGTTTATTATTTTATATAATAAAAACAATGACTATCAAAACACAACGTGTGTATATAGTTTCTGCTTATCATCTTCAGTTTAGAAACAGAGATGTTTAAGGCCAATTACTGCAAGTAAAGTTTTAGTGCCATGTACTTCATGCAAATAACAGAAGACAGAAACATTGAGCACTGAAAAACAGCCCATCAGCCTTATGTATCCATTATAGCCTGAAATGACACGATAGTTTATAAACCGTGTTGTGTCTCTGCCCTCTGGGTGTGGGTGCTGGACTAGGCAGGTTTTTAGCTCTGGGTAGATGTGATTCTTCGAGTTTGAAGCTCGTACACTAAACAAGAATGACCCTCAAAAGTCCACTAAACAGAAAGCATAAGCAGACAGCTTTCGTGGTTCCRAGTCTCTATAAAGTATGAACTGATTCAGGTTCTACTCTGTGAAAAGCTATCTGGCCTGAGACTGCTTGGTTAATTGAAATAGCCACTTTACACATCCCATTTTAATCTTGGCTCTCTAGAAATAAATGCAACACAAATATAAATAATAGAGGATTTTTAAAACATTGAAGTTTATAAATCTAGTCCCTCTCATATCTATGACTGTAAAGAGGAAAACTGAAATGTACTTCATTTCTTAAGATCGGTCGGAGATTCTTACAGAGCCCATCCACGCTTGACAGGTTTCGCTAAGAGATGTTTGTCTCCTGTCCAACTTTGATAACTGATGCTTCGGTTGAATGTGCATGTTGCTTCCAGATCAAACTGATAAACTTTTCTAAGTTCACACTTGCAAATTGTTTCATCATAAGGAATCAAAGGAATATGAGGCAACTCTGATGTATCCCTTTCACCAACCTGTTAGGTTTCGGTCCCTTTGCCTTTCTTGGCTTAAGTCTATCTCTCCTCCTCCTCCACCCATCCATATAAAGATTCYGACCAAAGTTCAGGCAAGGCAAAGCTGCTCACTACAGTCTTCCTCAGAAGCCATGCTGGGGCACTCTCCCCCCCTCTCTGTGCTACCCTTTATTAATCCAAGATACCCACATATCCTTTGATGCCCATTTACCTTGCCCGGGTTGACTGATTGGTCCTGGTAAACCACAGCATTGATTCACAGAGATTGTAAAGACCTTCATTCACTTTACCCATGTTAAATCAAATTTTGATCCTAATTCTGAATTTCGGACAGAATTACCCCTATATCTTACTACTTTGTTTCTCTTAAGAACTTTATGTTTCCTGGTTTACTGTCCAGATGAACAGAAGTAGGCGTTACAAATATAACTTTAAATAGCAAATCGTAGCACTGTTAACATAACTGCCAACACCTACTCTTCGGTGTCTGAGTCTTCAAAAAAAAATCCTCTGCTAAATCTTTTATTCTTCCTAAGGAATTTTTAAGTACTTTGCATTGTGATAACTACGAAAAAGAAAAGCCAGCAAGCCTATGAGCCTTGGTGGTTTATTTTGTCACAGTTTTACAAATCTGTTCGAAGATTTCATTTTAAAGGCACAGCGAAAGCTTTTTTCTCTCTCTTCCTACTCGTTTGGCTTGGTAGCTTGCTCCCTCCGTAAGTAACTTGATAACATTTTGTAACAGCCAGCGGTATTTAACGATGATAATGCTCCCTTAGGAAAAACGCCTGTCTACAGAGACACACCACAGTGACTGGAGAATACTGGACACAGCGACAAGGTCTTTGGTCCCTCTGCCCAGCTCTCCTCCACCCCATGTCTCTATCTCTCTCTGTGTCTCTCTTGAGTCACAAAAGGCAGTTCACAGCTGGAAACAACAAGTTGCRCCATGGATCCAAGCTATCTACTCAAGTAGCAAGCAGAGTCTCTGGCTCAGCTGGAATCTCGGTTGCCAGGCGAATTAGGAACCTCCAAACCTGGTCCAACCACAAGCTTAAAAGTGCTTTTGCTGCTTGACAGAAGGAAAATGACGCAGAGGGGAATGGACCGACTGAACGGCGGTCGCTGTCCTCCCTTCCTGCCCTTAGCCTGTTGGAGAGTCTTAGGGCTCACCGTACGTGCCCAAGGACCATGTCATTTCCATCCTCTCCAAACGCACGGGAGGCTGGACACAAGCACCCAGCTCCCCAGCACCGCTGGCATATGGGCTGATCCTTTGTTTACCAAGTAAATCACATCGGGGGTTCGCTCTTCGCCCTCACCCCTGCCTCACAACGTGATGCAGAGAGAAACTGGAAGCACCCCTAAAATCCCCCTCATCCCAGGTCATCCAAAGAAAGCTTCCTTAAACCTTTCCCCAACCTTAAAAAAGCAACCTTTTAAAAAAAAAAGAACCTTAAAAAGCTGCTGCACCCTGGTGACTCGCGTAACCCCCCAGGGATTCCCGCCTCCTAGGAGGGAGCCTGTTTCCCTGTAGGCTTGGGAAACTTAATCAGTATCCCAGATGTGAAGCCAGCGTCTGGAGCGCAGAGACTGCACCCTCTCTTACCCGCAAAGTTGCAATCTGGTGGCTGAAGTGACCGCGGTGGGCTCGGCGGGCGCGCGCAGCACCAGTGCTGTGCCTGGTGCTAGCGCAGCTGGTCAGTTCCGATGGGGTTTCCGTAGTCGCTGCCGAGTTTTTTGGAGCATTCCAAGGGGAAAAAAACCCGCACGAAACCAGAGCCCACGCAGCTGGCACAGAACTGGGCGGAGTGAGGATGCTGGAGAGCCAGAGCAGGGGCGCGGGGGAGGGGCGGCCCAGGAGGGGGCGGGGTGCCCAGGACGACAGCCTCGCCCACCAGGCACTGATACTCTCCCCACCCACACCCCCTGGAAAAGTTGCTGTTCCCAAGGTGGCCAAAGAGCAGCCTGGAGGACCGCCCCCACCCATCCTGGGTCTGCCCGAATGGATGCGCATCCCACGCACCTCCCTAAGAGAGGGTATAAAGGACCCACAGCACTTCAACGCGCCACCAGAGAGCATCTCTCCAGGTCAGTCAGCAAACAGGGTAGCTCGCCACAAGTCC
>BDUI01055094.1:2875-13230 GCA_002335545.1 Apodemus speciosus | reverse complement strand
AGTTCCAGGACAGCCAGGGCTACACAGAGAAACCTTGTCTCGGACAAAAACCAAAAAAAAAAAAAGTAAATAATTTGTTTTATTTTCAGACAGCATATAGTTGTCATAGTGAATAAAGAGAATGAATATTCAGTAAATAAAAGAAACTATAAGTATTCTCAAATCACATTATTTTCTGAATATTGTCTTTCATATAACCCATTGTGCTTATAAAAAGACTGCATTATTGAGTTAATGTGCAATCCATCCTTGAATTTGTGTTCACCTTGTAATCAAAGACTAATTTCATCAGATCTTATTCCACAAAAGAATTTATTCTGTGATAAAAATTATAGATGTATTTAGAGTTCCTACAATTGCATAAACGTGATCATTTGAATGTAGCAGATAACACAAAAGAATGGAAAATTGCATGAGAATTTTCTTTGGCTGCCCTTGAGTGAAAAGAACGCCGTTAATGGGAGTTCATCAAAGGAGAGGATCAAGTAGGTGGGAATAACCATCAGTCCCAATTCTCCTCCAAGGAAGGTACAAATTAGATCCTCTTCTTGCTGGCATGACATCCAAATTTAGAGGCTCAGTGACTTCCTTCCCTGCCTAAGACTGATTCATGGGTGACTTTGAGCCACTTACTGCAAAGCGCTTGGTGTTTGTGAGGATTGTTGAATAGAGTGAAGCTTAGGTTACAGGATTAAAGGGAAATAAGTTAAGATTTTAGATTTCATATTTATTTTTAGACAAATTTGCCATGGCTTGCAGAAACCTTAATGAACTAAGATTTTGCCGAATTTGCTGGGAAAATATTTAACAGACCCCATGGTGATCTGTAGGTTTGTAGGTGACATAAGAAGTTGTTAGTGCTCCTGAAGACTTACTTTTCTGGGTCAGGTGCCTCTATTTTGATTAATATCGACAGAAGAGACCTTTTTGGAGTAAGAGTATAGTTTGTTCTTTGTCCTCTAWACTTCAGTGTCAAATATAAAGTAGCAGAGAGAATTCATTCAAGTCTTTCAAAAACAAGTAAAATAGCAAATACAAGTTTGAGAAGAGATGGGAAATTTAGGAATATATTGAACCTCTACTCATTTTGTCACACAGAGTGTTTTTCTACTAAACAGATCCTAATAGATATCTCACTGTATTATTAAAAAGTTAATCATCATATAGTTCTTGGTGACATGTGACAAACAAAAAAAAAGAAAGAAAGAAAACACTACAGCATGTATTTCTGAATTCTAAAAAGTAGAAAAAAATTGTTACAGAATATGTTTCATACACTAATTATGTAATAAACATTGGAATGTTGACTCTTCATTGCTCTAATGGTATTGTATATTCATATAGGGTTGCCTTGCTGTATAAAACCAGAGGACTTAGGATTTTCCTATAAATGTTATTGAAATATATTTGGTTATCTAATATATGTTGCTTCATTGTGAGTACCTAAGTTATATAAATATTTTGCTCATAAGCTTCTAGAACTTTCCAATCACTTAGCACAAGGATCAGTTAATATCCCCTTTGGAGGAAACATGGGCAGCATAGCAGCTCGGAGCTAATTTCAGGAATTAGGAGATACAAGTATTAGATCTCCTAGATGGTACCTTCATGTTTTTTTAAGTTCACATGTACTGATTTTTCTCATGTTCATTTAAGTAGAAATATAACAACTGGTTATTTTGGGTGTTTGGTGGTCATATATTTATTATGTTATCAAAGCTGTTGCTCCAGATGATGTAGTCTTGTGAAGTAGCTTGTCAGATATTCGCAGGCTTAAAAGATCTTGGAGATGGACCTCATCCTTCATAATCCACAATTTATAACTTCAAGCCTTGGACGTATAGCATCCTAATAAATCATCAGAGGAAGAGGATCTGAACCATATCTCTTAGCTGGAAGCATGAAACCTGAGCTTCCCAGTAGGGCCATAATTGAACAGTATCTCACTTGGCTCCAGGAATCCTAAATCTTATTGTATTACAGGACAGCAGAGACTTTCTTGATAAAGACAGTGAAGCATTGCTACTCACTCCTGTTACAGCCATCAAACGAGACCATCAAAGACATAAAAGTCTCAAATCCCTCAGGAAAGCTGTCATTACAAGGACATTAGAAACACCGTAAAGTCTGCCTAAAGTGGCATCTTTGGTGATTCCCTGATTTCATTATTTAAGAGCAGACTTTCATCTGCTTTGCCTGGATTTAAGGCTTACCCAACAAAACAAAATTTATACCAAGAATGGTAACTGGGCTTAGAGCCCATGATTGGCTAGGACATGGTCCCATGCAGTGAACCTGTTACTTTTTTTTCTAAATAAACTTAATATCAAATGAATACTTACATTACCTATAGGTTGATGTAGCTTTCAACACCTACCATAGGTGCTTCTTTTTTTGTAATACTGATGATAAACGAATTTATATTCAGTCAATGTGCAAAAATGAAGAGACAGTGAAGTTCTCAGCCATAATAGGACATCTATATTGCAGTCTTCCTCCCAAGTTCAGAGGATATTGAATTAAAGAGGGCCAAAAGGCGTGAGCTGATTGGAGTGCAACAGTGATTCCTGGTCTTAGCAGGGAGTTGGTACATGACTACATACAGTGTCCTTGTCTGTATGAAAATGATTAAGTTAGGCAAATCCAAGCATGAATTGGAGATAGGTCCATGAAATATTACTCCTCACTGGGTTGCTGTTGGCAGTTGATGGCTCTGAGTGAGAGAGAGGTTATATTGTTTCACATTTGTTGCCTATGGCCGACTCAATGGCCTTACACTACACTCATACAGGTTCTGAGAGCATTAAGTGAAGAGTATCTTTTCAAAGGACCATATACATTGGAAGACAGAAATGGGGAGAATCATAAGAAGAGTTGGAAAGGAGAAAGCTGATGAGGGTTTGTATAACATTTGTGAAATTGTCCAACAATCACACTCTGATGTGAATTTAACAGGTTTATATAAGAGTCAGAGATAGGTTTCTCTTACATTGGATGACTTAGTRTATAAAGCAAAATATGATAATTCCAACAATTAGACATTTCAAATCCAAGACTTGCAACATATATTTAAAATTGTGAAATATTATGGATTATAAGTGTACATACAAACAAATACACACATACATATACATAGTCAAACACACATACTTTTGTAAGAAATAAAACTGTATAAACATAAAAACAGGATCAATATTGTGTTTCTATTTTGGGGAAGATGTTTGTTTTGAATGATTTTAATTCTTCAGGAGTTTCATAATCTAATTGAAATGCTACAATTGTATATATCATGCTGAGGGTGTTAGTTTTTAAGGTTAAAGAAAAACACATTTTAAGTTAACTTGGAATAATTAAAACAATGATAAAATAGCACAAAATGCATATAAAACTGATTACCTAAATCATGGCTTGTGTGCAAACGCTCATTTTTAAAATATTCAAATTTTATTAAACATTAATTAACCTTTGTAACAAGTAGTTTTTATTTTCAAATTTAAGTCAATACAATGAAGGGAATGGACTTTTATCYAGCAATTATTTCCTTTGTGTTTTATGCCTTATTTGTAGGGAAAGTATAATTGCTAATGTTTGAAATGGTACAAATGTCACCTTTCATTCTCTCCTGAYCTCCCACCTGAAGCTCCAGTAAAATTAGAGCTACTTTTGTCAGAATTGTGCAGTGATTATTTTGTGAAATGGCTCAAGAACAATTCATATCTTTAAATCAGATCTCCAGTGAACACTCTGAGGCTTCCATGAATTCCCAAGTCAAGAAATATGTTTTACTTAAGTAGAATCTAATCTCTCATAAATTTTGCATAAATGGAATGGTAAAAATTTATAGACTTTGAGTATAACAAAACAATTCCCACTTAGTTAAACTAAGTGCTGTACTACTGTGCCATTACCAACCAATTGATAAATATCATTCAAGAGATTGCAATGGTTTAGAGACCAGATACCAAGGCATCATTTCACACTGGGTCAGAAATGAAAACATACTTCCTGCTATGCTGTTGACATTGGGTATTGAAGAATAGGATAAATACAGCACATTAGGAAATTGTAAAAAACAAAACCAACAACAAAACAAATTCCAAGGACCAGCCTTCCCTAGGTTCCTGAGAGGGGGTAGATCATGAACTTTGGAAAACAAAGGACTGGAAGTTAAATTGTGGGTCCCTGCTAACAGCCTAGGTTCTGAGGATGGCTTTCCCCATATTCCCATATTCGTTCTTCTCTCTCTCTCTCTCTCTCTCTCTCTCTCTCTCTCTCTCTCTCTCTCTCTCTCTCTTTATGTGTGTGTTCTGCTCTGCTCTACACAGCTTTTTCTTGCTATTCTAAAAACTCTCTGCTTAACACAGTTCTTTCTGCAGGTAAAAATTCTAAAATGTATCTAGATAGCTTATGGGTTTTCTCTGCAAAGTCAGAAAAGCTGCTATAAAAATTTATGGATCTTCCGACCAAATCAGATATCCTGTTATGAAAATTATAAAATTTTTTAGTTTTCTGATCAAAATTAGACAGCCTTAAAAAAATTCTAAGAAAGCTGTGTTCTCCTTTCAGATATTCTTCTCTTGATAGCTGTAAATAAGCTGTGTCAGCTCTCTTATAAGTAATTCTTGGGATTTCTGACCAACTCAGAAATCCTGTTAGAAAAAAATCTTGAAGAACACTTTTCAGTCCAGAGATCCCCAAATAGCACAGCTCTCACTTGAGAAAAATTCTGAAGACTGCTATAGCTTTCTGCTAGCTATCTCTAGCTCATCTCATGCAGACCATAAGCCCAGGCTTTATTTTACATATCAATCCTGTCATTTACTCCAGATTTCCTTTTGATTATCCTATGAATCACCATCCCTGTACTTTAGCCCCTTAATTGGGGGAGGCAGCAAGCAAACATTTCCTTTTAATWTTGCAAGAGAATTCAGAGATCTGTCCTCCTCTGTTAAGAGGGGTGGGACCCAGTCCTAAAATTACCATTTCTACTACACCTGGATCTGGACTCAACAGTGACTCAGGAATCTGTCTTCATTTGTATCTACAAGTCTTTGCRTCTTCCTGACAAGCTGTCTCAGCATGGCTGCATCTGTTCATTTAGATCTGTGAAGCTCCTAATAATTCATATTTCTTCCTTAGTTTTTTGCATAGTTGAGAAACTATATATTCTCAAACTAWTGTTTTAGAGCTCTTTCCACAGCCTTAAGGACTGTCCTGAAGGTCCCACCATTTACCATTCTGCTAAGACAATAGCTATGTCTTTGTCTTCTAGACTCCTGCTGTCTCTGATTATCATAGAGTCATTAACATTAACAGAGAGGATATACCTTGGAGAAAGGTGAAAATAAGTACACTATTGTACAAACAGGTCTTATGCCCATGGCAGCCATGGACATTCCTGGAAGTCCACAGCTGCTGGTCCTGTCCCAGGGTCAGGAACCATGTCATCTTGTCCCCACCAAGACCATGCTGGACCTGACATCTCCCATTCTAGAATTACTAATATCCATGACAATATGATGTAGAGAATCTGTATCTAAAGTCAAATTAGAATTGTTCTAAAGGCCTTTTAAATGAGACTGAATTTTAGACCGGTCATGTTTAGAGGTATTATATTCCATAGGGGTTATGCTAACCCAATGGAACAGTGAATGGCAATGCACTAAGGGCCTGATCTTAATATTTTGAATTTGACATTCCATAAAGGGGACTGTTTCTTCTAAAGCCTTATGCCTATCTTGAAGTCCCCTGTCASTATTCTCCTGGATAATCAGTACTGTAGACACATTTTTGGATAACTAATCTACATAGTGTACTGTGTGAATTTCTTTAATAAGGATGGAGTGGAGAAGGCAAAATTAGTAACCATACCTATTAAGGCTGTGATTCCCCAATATCAAGGCTACAACAAATCTTTTAGCCAAAATAGCCCTACACAAAGTCTCTATAAATAAATATGGCTTGGAAGGGCAATCTCCATGGAGAGAAATGTGGCTGAGCCCTGAGTGAGACCCAGCCCAGGGCTATCTCTTTAGAAGCTATATTTGGAGCTGGTCTCTACCAGCCAGTCAGACCTACTTTGCTCTATCAGGAGAGTTGAGAATCTGCATCTGGTCATCTTTAATGAATGACTGATGACCATTTCCTTTCTTCATAGCAACACACCTGTGAAATAATCATTGCAGGAGTCAAGAGAGGGGGTAATAATGCACATATTCAACCTGTAACATTTTGATTGGCTTAACTGTATCAGTGGTCAGTTGTTAGAGGAGTAGAAAAGAGACTGAAGGAACAGAAGGGGTTTGCRGCTCCATAGGAAGAACAACAATATAAACCAACCAGTACCCCCAGAGCTCCCTGGGACTTAATCACCAACCAAAGAGTGCAAGTGGAGGGTCCCATGGCTCCTGCCACATATGTAGCAGAGGATGGACTTGTTGGACATCAATGAGAGGAGAGGCCCATGGAACTGTGAAGGCTTGTTGCCCCAGTGTAGGGGAATGCCAGGTCAGAAAAGCAGGATTGGGTGAGTTAGTGAGCAGGGGGAGGGAGGATGGGATGGGAGGTTTCTGGAGAGGAAAGAGCAAAGGGGATAACATTTGAAATGTGAATAAAGTAAGTGTCTAATAAAAAATTAGAAAAAAGAAGAAAAAAAGAGGCATGAATGTTAAGGGAGGGCCTTGTGTGATACCCTCCCTACCCTTTGCCCTGTTGGGAASAGACTTGCTCAGTCAAGTGGGAGCTTTTTGGCTGACTCCTACAGATTCTGTTATGCAGCAGGTGGTAAAGATGGGCTTTGATCCTCTTCCCGACCTAGGCAAAAGGCAACAAGATATRCCTAAGCCCATTGAACCACAGTGACAAGGTAGGAAAGAACCTAAGGCCCCACCCCACACCGGCATTATGCCACCTGGCATGTCTGCYTTTTCTCTTCCTGTTCTACTATTCTCCAGGATTTGCAGAGAGTGGCAACCCTCCTACTGTCACCCGCCAAGCTGTAGTGACACGCCCCCAAGGGGAGGCCCCTGCGGGAAGAGGAACCCAGCGCAGGAAAAAACAAACAAACAAACAAACAAACAAACAAACAAACAAACAGCAGCCTCCTAAGCAGGCACAACAAATCCTAAGTCTGCAGACGTAAGTGGATGATGAAGGCCTCTGCAAAGTGGTGGCTGCTCTCCCGTCTCAACTGATAATAATCTCTGCGCCCTCTGGAGGCTTTGAGAAGTAATTTTAGTCTCTCTWGCAAGCGAACAAAGACAATAGAACTTCATTCATTTTCTAAAAGAAGCTTTTTAGTCAGTGGCAGCATCCTGGGAGCAGCAATTTGCAAACCATGCCCTTTATTAAAATTCATTGTTGCTTTCAGAGATAGAGAACTATAATTTGAGAGATGAGAGCAAGACCAAGAAGAAATAACATTTTATATGATCACTTTCAAGAGCTGCTATATAATTAAACACATGTGCAATTAATTTTAAGCAAAAACAGCAGCCATYACACAGTGGAAAGTTGCTTTGTACCAGCCCTGGTTTATAACAACAGAATGGATATGATGTCAAGTGTTACCATTTGGCACGATTCCAGCACAATTACAATTGTGTGAAAGGGACATCAACAAAGCATTGCTTTGTCCCATTTTACTTTCTCCTGCTTTGTGGCTCTGTTTCAGTGGTAAAACATGAGCATGCTGGCTGTGGCACTTTGGGCTAAGTCTCTATGGTGTGTACCAGCAATAAATTGATTAGAAATAACTTTCATGAACTAAAAATTATCTTACTTTGTGGGGGGTAAAATACATATAAAATTGACTATTTAGCTTTTCTGTTTTTCTTCTATAAAGTATAAAAGGAATTCATGAGTGAAATAATTATGTCAGAATTTAAGTTACCTAGGACAAAATATTATAATTAAACTTTGTACTATATAAATGTATTTCAGAAATAATTTTATTTCAGAAATGTATGTCTCTTTTTATTAATGCTTTGGCTAGTAGTATTGAAGAGAACAGTCATAGCCCTCTTTTAAACTTGTAATCTTTAAGACAATGTGTCTCGGAAGTGATGAATACATGTGATATCAATAAATTATACACTTCCTAATAGTATGCAGTGTTCTTAATGAACAATGAAAGTATTAAACGAATCGGCACTGCATACATTTTTTTTCTCAGCACACAGGAATGTTTCTTTTAGATAATTTGGAGACACCTAAGAATACAGAAGTTTGTTTGAGTAGAGCTTTGCTCATCATTTTCAATTTTTGCATTTCAAGCTTCAATTAACTTCTGAATGAACTACATAGGAAATTTGAAATTATAGGCCACAGGCAGGTGACAGTGAGAAAATGAAAAGGGAACACATTTTCAATGAACTTCTTCATTGGAATGATTCCAGCCAAGGTTCAAACAGTAAAGAGTTGGTATATCCAGATTTTAAATAAAACTCTGATCTGTTTAAAATTATTCCAGCTGAACTCTGACCATAGTGCAGACATGAATAAACATTAGTCAACGTTCCATAATACAAAGGAAGTTTTATTGTGAAGCCAACTGTAGGACAAACACTCAGAGAGGTAACAAGTATTTAGAGAGCAGCCTTCAACCTGAGAGTAGACCCCAGCATTTATGTGAGCTCTCTACTCTGAAACATTAATGCAGTTGCTTAGCACTTTCATGTGCCAGGTCCTAAGCAGAGCACTAAGAGCTGTCAGTGAACAAAAACTGTCAGTGTCTGTCTAAAAATCCATGTATGTTGTACAAATAATAAATATCTAAATGCCAAGTATAGTAATTCTAAATACACAAATATCCTTGAAGCCAGGAGATTCAATATAAAGAGGGAAACACAAGTTGTCCATCTAGGAAGTGACAGTTCAGATCATCATGGAAGGATGAATGAATTTTAAGTGTAGGGTGGATTCTTGACAGGGAACATGAAAAAGCCTGTGAATATAAATAGAATACATTATAAAGCATGAATACTAAGTTATGGGTTTTACACTAACAGAAATAACTTTGATTGATAATGAAGCTGAGAATAGTGTTCTAATATATCTTTAAAGATAATGGTTATTTCTGTGACACATCACCATAGATTGAAGTTGCAGAGAGGTTGAATAGGATATAGTCTGGTCACAAAGAGCAGGCAAGACCAACCCGGGGCAGGAATTTGGTTGTTTGAAAGTAATTGGCAGGGCTGTACCTTCTGAACAGTTATATTATGGTTGAGAGATAAATGAGGAAATGAGTGAGATAAGTCAGAGCAGTAGATACAAATCAGTTTTCTTTTTCCTTTTCAAAGGCTTGGCTTTTAAGATGGTGACATGGCTAATGAAAGAAAGAACTAATGCACAAAGGCATGGAGTTGGTTTGGGATGTGTTAAGTTTGAGGTATTCATAAAGATGTCAAATAGGCAGTTGGGAGTATAAATATGAAGCCTGGAAAAGAGGGTTTGGTTGAAGAAAATTGGTGGATTTGTCAACCCATGATCACACAATATCCACATCACACATATTAAACACTGAGGGCTTTCACTAGAAGTGCAGTTCCAGTCATTGCTGCACACATGTGAACACATAACTTCCCAGTTAGTAATACCTACGGTGGGCCATGCTAGTRTCCTAGCCATTCATACACAGCTTTTGTAGACTTCTTGAAAGTATTACAATATTCACACTGATTGGATTCAAAAAGGTGAAGTGGGTAAAAATTATTCTATTCATATTAAGACACTATACATCCTGTGTTATGTGCCTTGGACAGGCTGCTATTAGTGTCTGAGCCCCATTTTTCTCATTTTGCATGAAATGATAGATAAAATATCTTCCAGCCTTAATATGTATGTGTATCTTGTGTGGTGGGGAAATCTCATCTGAAATACAATGCAGTAGGAAAACCAAGATAAGAAATGTTTTAACTTAAAGATTTGGTAAATGTAACTAGAGCTGCAATTTCTGACCATGACTTAAAATATGGTCACATTTTACACTAAACCACATTTTTACACTAAAGAACATTTTATTTAGAAATGATAGTCATAGCAACCCAAAGGAATATTGTCTTTGCTCAGTGACATGTAATGCTACTTCTAATATGCACTGCAAATATTATCATTGAATATAAATATTACTGTTAAGTATCTGACTCAATCTGTATTTCTGTATCTCAAGCTAGTTTGAGAGTACTCAGCATTTTCCCCAAAGAATTGAATATATTCACTTTCCTAAAGTTGAAATAGGTATCATCCTGAACTCATGGTCTAGGCTCAGGCTTCAATTTCAGTCTCTAAACAAGCAGTTACACACACACATACACACGCACACACATGCACACACACAGAGAGAGAGAGAGAGA
>BDUI01055051.1:0-12458 GCA_002335545.1 Apodemus speciosus | reverse complement strand
GTGTTCTCATGTGTGTGTGTGTGTGTGTGTGTGTGTGTGTATGTGTGTGTGTGTATGACTGACATATTTTCCCACTGTTCTTTTGGTGGATACTATGGTGAGTTTCATATCTTGGTTGATGTGAATGGTAGTACATCAGTAAACACCAACATGCAAACATGCTGATTTAGAAGCCTTTTGATATATACCCAAGAGTGCTGTAGCTGGGTCATCGGGGAGTGTCCCTTGAGGAACCTCCGTACTGATTGCCATAGTGGCTGAACTCGTTTATATTCCCAGCAGCAGCAGTGAGTCTCCACTTTGAGAAATGCCTTAGACTGCCTCATATTCCTTCTCTCCCCCTGAAATTACTTCTAAATAGGTGTAATGTGCTGGAGACTGGACTGGTGCATGTGGAGGTGTGGGGGCCAGCAGTTCTGTCCAGACCCTGGCTGCAGTCTCTTGCACAGGAGTGATAGTGGTAGGRTGCTTCTTCTCTCAACTGCATCTGTGAAGGAGGCTTTAGCGGGGTCCTTCAATACAGAAGGAATAGAAGCTCATCCAAATTACTGTACCCTCCCCCATCTGTAACTTCATTCACCTGTGGTCAGCTATGGTCTCAAAATATTAAATGGAAATCTCCAGAAATCAACAATTCATAAATTTCAAATTGCATGCCATTCTGAGCAGCGTGATGAAATCTCACACCATCCCACTCCATCCTGCTTCACCCTGCCTGGGATATGAATCATCCCTTTGTCCAGCTTATTCTCACTGTATATGCTGCTACCTCCCCTTTAGTCACTGTGGTATTGATTATCAGATTGCCTGCCATGGAGTCACAGGACTTGTATTCAAGGAACCTTGCCTTCACTGAATAATGTGCCTTAAACACCAAACTTTTGCTCCAGTCTGTTACAGTTATGCTATTTTATGTTAGTTATTGCCGATAATCTCTTACTGAGCCAGAATTCAAAACTAATTCTGTCATTGGTATTTTTTTTGGTATGGGATTATCACAGAATATATAGGATTTGGTACTATTCATGGATTTGATTATCTATTAGAGACTGGAACATATTCCTCTGATAAGGGAGAACCTCTAGTATTGAGGATGTGATTTTTGATTCATTTAGGGAAATGGAGAATTTAGGGAGAACAGGCCCAGATGCTTAGGGATTAGCAGTGGTTCTCAATCTGTGGGTCATGACTCCTTTGGCAACCCTCCATCTCCAAAAATATTTACGTCACAATTCCTAACAGTAGCAAAATTACAGTTTTGAAATAGCAACACAATGGTTGGGGGTCCCCACAACAGGAGGAACTGTATTAAAGGGTCACAGCAGAAGGAAGAATGAGAACCACTGGCTTAAAGAGCGCCCCAGCCAGTGTGAGTTAGCAGGTGTGGGCCCTCTAAGGCCTGGGCTGGCGGCACACCCTTGTATTTTGGTTCATATGGGGCTGCTCTGAACATTTGTATCCTTTAAGCCCTGACTCTGTGTTGACTTTCTTGCTTCCAGTCTTGCTAGGG
This sequence comes from Apodemus speciosus, assembly GCA_002335545.1. Taxonomy (NCBI): domain Eukaryota; kingdom Metazoa; phylum Chordata; class Mammalia; order Rodentia; family Muridae; genus Apodemus; species Apodemus speciosus. Next base: position 10,948 of record BDUI01055051.1, on the reverse strand, counting down.
GGCAGGGCAGCTTTCTCAAAAGGATCCCATGGCCCCTTGCTGTGTGCCTGACCCTCCCCTCTGGCTTTGTAGCACATAGTCTCTGTCAGTTGCTGGTGGGATCTGCGGTCCTTAATGAAATGGGGGTGAACTGTGCTTCTTTGTGAGGACTTTTGTTTTGACTCTTCAAGGGTTTAAGAACAAGTAATGTTAGCTGATGAAGGTTGGGAGACAGAATCTTGACTTAACTCAGGGTTTAGTGCTTGTTTAGTGTTCTCTCCGTGGGTCTTTCCAGTCTTCTTGGTGGCTGTGTGCTATTTCAATACAGATTTTGGTGGCAGGTGGTTGGTAGTTTGGCAAGGATCAGAAGAATGTTAAAATATGCTGAATAACAAGGGCCTCTGTGAAAAGGGGGAGGGAGATTCAACAAGCCAGGCTATCAGGCTAGATTTAGATTTAAGTCTATTGTCCTTTGACCAAGGGACATCACTACTTGGTGGACAACTCATCCCTGTGTCCACCCCTCCCATCTCATTGGGAGAGTTACACCTATGAGGCAGTACTGTGTGCCCTCTCCTAATTCTCTGTGTCTGGTTCTTTTTGGTGCTGGTGACTGAACTCAGGGTCTCATGCATGCAGTACGAGCTCAATACCAAGAGTACTACATCAGCAGCCACACCCTCTGCTTTCATTTCTCCCCCAGCATCTTCTTTTAGGCCCTCTTGTATTTTTTGAGTAAGAACATATCAGCCCAGGCCACATACTAAGTCTGTGTCAGATTTCCTTCAATAGCACAAGGCCATTATGGCTTAGATATATAGAGGTTTATAAGTACACTGTTATTTCAAAACTTCTGGCTTTAGGTCATTTTGAAGAAAGTATTATCCTAAGGTCTTTATTTCCTGTAAGCTAAAGGGAATAGCTAAATCTTTGGGGGGAGGGGTGGATGACTTCTTGGCACATTTGATCAACCTTTGGACTAGTCACATTTGTGCTAAATACTAGCAGTACTCCCTGTAGACACTATAGGGTAGGGACAGAGTCTTACTCTTGCTAGCTTGCACAAGGTAGAATTACTAAATATCAATGGGGGATAATAAATGTGAAGTAGCTTGCAAATATTTTTATATCATAGTGGTTGCAGTGAAAACATAGCTTCTAAGATGTTTTTCTAGCTGTAATAGAGGAGGTAATTTTCTTGACAGCCATTTAAGTGAAATTTTTAGTGTCTTTGGGTCATTAAGAAGCATGGATGGGGGTGCATCTCTCTAAAGGATAGGTAGACACAGAGCAGAGTGGCAGCAGTGGCTGCTGCTGAGCGGTGACAGCCAGGGCCCAGGTTTTCTGAGTAGATCCAGGACTAATTCATTGCTAGGTTTATTAATGGACTGGAGTTGACACTGGACTAATACACCTAATTTTTCCACTTAGAGTTAATGTTCACACTAAATTTTCTCCAGTAATGAATGATTTAGAGTAAGTTGGCATGTCAGGTTAAGATATAGTGCTAATATTTCAGGAGAAACATTGAACAAGGCATGATGTTTAAATCAATAGATGAAAATGTGAGGTAAAACTTTCCAGAAAAGGCTTATGGGCTTAAAAGCAATCAATGGAAGCAAATCAAGCACACCCAATATCTACATTTGTTTAGAAGCCAACTTGAACAGGAGAGAAATGTTCCATGTGGCATCTGCTTTCCTGGTGTATTTGGAGCTGTTGACAGTGACGAGGCACTTCCTTCCATAAGGCTGGTAGGAATGGAGGGGGCAGGGTAAGCATCAGTTTCAGAAGTGCTTTTCTTGAGACAAGCAGTGCATTCTTTTTTCTTTTAATTTCTTACAGTTTTTTCTTTTCTTTTTTGTGGTGCATGGAAGGTACTCGCTATGTATCCCTGGCTGGTCTGGAACTTCCTATGTAGACCAGGTTGGCCTTGAACTTACAGAGATCTGCCAACTTCTGCCTCTAGTGCTGGGATTAAGGGCATGTGCCATCGGGCCTAGTAGATGACAAATTCTTAATGAAAATTCTGTTACTGTGCTAGACAGAGTGACTGTCGCAGAGAGGATGCCACTGTTGAATTGTAGATTTACTCACTGCCTACCATGTTCAGAAGGCAGCATGAATACTGCAGCATGAATATTGCAGACAGATGGTCTCCTAGCAGGTCAACCTTTGTAAGATAGGATTGCCCTTGTAATTATTTTTGGTGATATTATTTAGATTTTCTTTATAGTTTGAGAATATATTAGCCCTTCTTATTTCTATGGGATGTATGCCAGGGCAAGACCACAATGGATGTCTGTAACTGCAGATAATTTCAAACCCTATATAACATATATTGTCATTAATATACATACATATGTRTATACATACATACATATATACATATATACATACCTAATATATACATGCCTTGATAAAATTATTATGTGAATATTGTTTTACCTTTTCACTTGAAGCACTTTGTAACTTATCTTTGAAATATCAGAATTGCCAACATCACCACTCTTGGGTTTTTGAGTTATTATTGAGTAAAACKGGGTTTACTTGAACATAAGTATATGATATCTATGCAAACAATTTGATATCTGAAATTGCTACTGAGTGACTGAAGTGCAGGTAGGATATACAGTGTGGAACACTGGACAAAAGGATGATTTGTACCCTGCAGGAATAGTATGAGGCTTTATCATGTTACTAAAGAATAATGTACAGTCTAAAGCTTATGACTTGTTTATTTCTGGAATTTTATATCAAACGTTTTGGGGCTATTGTTGACTTTGGGAACTGAAATCTCAGGGAATGAAACCTCAAATAATTGGTGACTACTATATAGTTTAAAATATGTAAAAATGAGCACTTATTTATGTATATTAATGAGCTTAATAAATTCTCCAAATCACTTGGGAAAGATGGTATAAACTAGAATTTGCTCAGGTTTCTTACATGTTAGGTGAGTGTTACTGATAATCACTCAAAGGATATGCAGAGAGATTTATTTTTCTTGTTTCTCAAATGATTGTTTATAACAGGTAAGATAAAAATTCAGGGCACATACTACAGAGTAGGAAATCAGTGATTTACTTATATAAAAATTGAAGAAAAGTTAAGATCATGATCAAGACCTCAAAATGAAAAACAAACAAGCAAACCAAAAGCACGGTTAAATTGACTGTGACTATTCGTATTAGGAGGATCATTTGACCTTGATGACAATGTGACTACTAAGTTCCCAGGAGTCTGCCTTCTCAACTCATGTGCCATTTGTGAATGCCGAACAGCTGTTAATTCCCCTTTCTATGCAAGGGTAGCACTGGGTGACAGGTTGTTCTTAGGACATCAGCTGCTCCCCAGAGCCACATGCTGCAGGGAGCCACACGGGGTAGTGATGTCAGCTGGGACTTGGGGACTGCATACCATGCCAGAGTCTGGCTGTTTATTTAATTCATCTGAAAATGATTTGTCCAGGGCTGGAAGAGGCATAGGTAGATATTGGGGAGGGACCAGACTGAGTTGTTTGATAAAACTTGCATTTGAGTCGAGGTATAAGCCAGCCTTGCAAAAGCAACAGATAAAAGATTAGTGAATGCAGATGACTCAGTTAAGTACATAGACCTGTGACTTGATAGTTATCAAAATTTAACATATCTTTTTTTTTTTTTTTTTACTGAGTTCGAATAAGTTAAGGTGAGGTAGACTTGCAAATAGTAGGCTGTGATCTAGGTTCAAAGAGTTCTGAATGAGTGGCAACTAGAAGAGCTTGAGGTGGGAATACGACTGGAGCACAGCTATTGGGGCCCAAGGCATCTGTCCTTATGTATGACTCTCCTTTCCACGTGTCCATTTCTAGTCTATGTGTCTGACTGTATGTCTGTGTCAGTGCCACAGTATCTGTTTTCCTGCCTGTGCCTCTGTCTGTGGGTGGATTTGTCTGTCCTTCTGTCTATTGGTGGGTTTTTGCCTCTTGCTCTCCATAAACGGGCTGTCCCAGGAACTTGCCAGACGGAGCAGACTGTGCTGAGACAGTGCCACATTGATTTCCGACCAGATACGAAAGACGACTAACTAGAGAATGGAAGGGGAGCCGAGCCTGTGGGGTGAGGGGAGATGGTTTCTTACTTGGTGAATAGGGGAACAAGGGGAGGGAAAAAGACATATGGGACATTTGGGGGGTGGGGAAACCAGGAAAAGGGAAATGAAATGTAAATAAAGAATATATCCAATAAAAAAAAAAAAAGAAAGAAAGAAAAAAAGAAACCCAGTACCGGATACTACTTCATGGTCACACCATGCCCCCTCATAGTGTGTGGGAAAAATGAAGAGAAAGGGTTAGCTGGAGGTTGTGGAATGGTCTTTAGTTGAGGGCTCGCATCTACCAAGCAAGCACACTTCTCCTTTTGTATTATCCCCATCCCTGCTCATCTCCATGGGGTATTCCCCAGAATTCCGAAGACTTCTTTTGGCTTTCTCTTATGAAAAATCCATTTCTCCCAGGGGTTATTATTGTAATTCCAGTTAATGTTCACATTCATGTTCAGTGTTGCAAAGAAGAAGAAACGGGAGTGTGCGTGGGTGGTGACTCAGGAAGCTGGGGGGGCGGGGAGTGGCCCTTAGTAGATACAAAATCTTCTGGAATTGAAAAAATCTGGCCTCAGGCTATTTTTTGCCTTGGTTTTGATTGCTAGCTTTCTTTTGCTATCTTGATGGCTTACTTTCTGTTTTCTTTGATTCTCTGTTGAGGGTCCCAGTGTTTTACAAAGCTGTTAGAGGCGACACTACTCCCTATCAACTTAGCTATTTCAGCTCATTTCTACTTACAGTACTTTCCAAAACTGAAGTGACTCTCATATTGTCAATCATAATTTAAGTTTTTATTTTTTATTTATTCTTATATTCTTTGTTTACATTCCAAATGATTTCCCCTTTCCCAGTTGCCCCCTCCCCATAAATCCCATAAGCCCTCTTCCCTCCCCCTGTTCCCCAATCAACCCCCTCCCACTTCTCTGTCCTGGTAATCCCCTACAATGCTACATTAAGCCTTTCCAGGCTTCTTCTTGGGAATGATTTGTATTGTGTCTTCGGTATTCAGATCTTCTGGGCTAATATGCATTTATCAATGACTGCATTCCTTGTGTATTCTTTTGTGATTGGGTTACCTCACTTAGGGTGATATTTTCCAGTTCCAACCATTTGCCTAAGAATTTCATGAACTCATTATTTTTAATTGCTGAGTAGTATTCCATTGTGTAAATATACCACATTTTCTGTATCCATTCCTCCATTGAAGGACATCTGGGTTCTTCCCAGCTTCTAGCTATTATAAATAAGGCTGCTATGAACATAGTGGAGCATCTTCTGGGTATATGCCCAGGAGTTTGATAGCTGGGTCCTCAGGTAGAACTATATCCAATATTCTGAGGAACTGCCAAACTGATTTCCAGAGTGGTTTTACCAGCTTCCAATCCCACCAGCAATGGAGGAGTTGGTTCTTTGGGAAAATCAACAAGATAGATAAACCCTTAGCCAGAATTTAAGCTTTTATAAAGGACATTAACACTGATAATTGACCAAAGTCAGATATCTGACAAGAGGTTAATAATTGGATTATATAAAGAATTCTAAAAACTGTAATATCCTTCCCCAAGAACTCACCCAAATAACTCAATTTAAAAATGTGGGCAACAGAATGACACAGATACTTCTCTAAAGACATACAAAATGTCTAGTATTTGAAAAAGAAATGCTCAACATTGTTGGTCATCAGAGAAATGCAAATTGATGCCAGCTATTATGGAGAAGATAAAAGATGAGAAGTGTTGGAGTTGATGTGGAGAAAAGGGAACCCATGCACCCAGTTCAGAAGAATGTAAATTTGTACAGCCATCAGGGAAATGAGGATAAAGATTCCTGCAAAAACTTAAAAATAGAACTGCTGTCTGACCCAGTGATGCCCTCCTTCCCTGGGTATATATCTAAAGGAAATGAAATCAGCACATCAAAGAGACTTCTACACTCTTGTGTTCATTCCAGCACCATTGACAGTAGCCAAGATATTGAATCAAAGTTAAGTGTTTGCTAACTGATAAATGGAAAACGAAAAAGTGCTATATACACATGATGGAATACTACTCAGCCTTAAAAGACAATGAAGTGCTGTCATTTATAACAACACGTATGGATCCTGGAGATCATTACTGCTCAGTGAAAGAGGCCAGTCATGGATAGACACACTAGCATTGCAGGCTCTCACTCAATCATGGAATATGGAAAGGCTGATCTCACAGAATTTGAGAATAGAGTGGTGGTGTTCAAGGGCTTAGGGAAAGTGGGAGGGTGGGAATGCAGTGATCAGGAGGCACTAAGCTGCAGGCTGAGAGGAGCATAGGTTTCAGTGGGTAACTATAACAGATGGTGGATTTGTGTGTCTTAAAACCATAAAGGACTTTGAATGCTTTTGCTGTAAAGAAATAATAAATGCTTGAGAAGAAAAGTTGTAAATATGATTATAGGATATAGACATATATCAAAATACCACATCATGCCCCATTGACATGTTCAACTTTTATATACTTATGGGTCAGGTAAAACCTGAAGTATCCTGGGGGTGCAGCTCAGTACTAGAGTACATCCTGGGTTTGATCCTTGGTACCACAAACAGAAAACAACACACACAAAATCCCAAGACTTCTGCAGGCACTTTTTTCTCATTACTTCCCTCATTTTTACCCTTCCTTCGCTTTAATCAATATATGAATGTATTTTCCTACCACGGAGATCCTTTCCTTATTAAATAATGTATGTATTTCACATTTGCAAGATGAATTCAAGAACTTGAAACAGAAATGAAGACTCCACTATCCTAGAGACAGACCCAGTTGAGAACTCATTTTCTATCTAGTTGTAGCTAGAGAGATAGGTGATTTTGTGTCTCTGTGTGTCTCATATGCCTTATCCATTTCCTCAAGACAGGGTCTTTGAATTTGAAATGTGCCATTCCAGCTAGGCTGCTTGGCCACCAAGTTCTTGGGACCTACATGCCTTTCCTCAAGTTTCCCCGGCTTGTACTTGGGTGCCAGGGATTCAAATTGAGGTCCATGTGCCTGCAAGTAAAAGCAAGAGATCTCATCTGCCCCTCCCCCAATCTCCTTCTCAGCCCTCATCCCATGTTTGTTCCCCCTTTTTTCTTTGTCAAAATGGAACCAAGCTATAGGTGGTATTTTGTAATTCTGTAGTTTCAAGTGTGGTAAATATATGGAAAATGGTAATCAATTTTAAAGTTTAACACAGCGTGACTTGCCTACGATACTGGTCATAGTATTTTGCAAGCATTTTAAAGTTGTACAACATTCTCCTTAAAGTCAAAAGAGCCAGAGGAATAATATGAGAACTTGACCTCTGGCCTCCACATGCTAACTTTCATGGGCACGTGTACCCCACCATGTGTGTGTGCTCATACCCCCATATACTACCCATTTTCATGGCTGGCCATTAAAAATATGCTTTGCAGTAATATTGTTTAATATAATAGTAATAAATAAAGTAAAATTTTCCTTGTAGCTAATCAAAGGTTTTTACATACCTACAAAGGAAAGCTTATACAAGATAAAATGACCTTACTCATTAAAAAAATATAGCTGTGTGTACTTGAACACACAGGGCACAACAAAAATTAAAAAGTCAGGTTCTTTGCCTCTTCAGTCTGGATGACCCACATGACTGTCTCCAGGCTTTTGCAGATGTGGAAAGAACTGTCTTAAAAGAATTCATGTACACACAGATGCCAACTCGCTGATTAAAACTGTAGAATTGGGGATCAGTGAGACCAGTGCCGGATGACTTCATTTCGTATTAAGCATTCTATTATGAGCATCTGTTTTATGTTGAAAAGTCAGCACGTCCCCTTTATTTCAAATATAGGTACCACAAGCGAGTGGTTCCTTAAAGAAGAACTCAGAGGTTTCCCCCCTTGAGTGCTGAGAAATGGAACCCAGGGCTTTGTACTTGCTAGGCAAGTGCTCTACCCCTGAGCCCCTAGCCCAGGAAGCTAGTTCTTTGCTTCTGTTTGCTAAGCTCTGAGGTAAGTGCCAGCTGGAATCGTTTGTTGTACCCAGGAATGTCCACAGAGCGTGCTGTCTGGTTGTATGGGGTAGTGTCTTATCTCTAAGATGGGGTATGAATTTTACAGTGATGCTCTTAATTTTGATTGAATCTCAAATGTTGCCATGCACACTTCTTTAAGCCACCTTGGACTCTTAAAATACTTCCATGGTCTTTAAGGTTTTGGAAGTGCCCTCTTTGGGGTATATATAGCTGAGGGCCCCAAGGAGACAGAACACTAAGTTCTCTGATTGTGTTCACGCAAATTTTGGGATGGGTTTTAAATTTTAATATATGATATACACTATATTATATATTACAGGTGAAAATTCATAACTGTGGTGGTCCTGTGTATGATATAAAGGCATTCTGCCTTTTTTTTCAGGTTCCCCTATCTATGTTCTAGGTTCAGAGCACATTCCAACTTAAAAACCTCTTCCAGAAGGGGAGGAGGGATTGTAGGAACCAGAGGGAGGGGTCAAGGACACCACAAGAAAACCCACAGAATCAATTACCTGGGCTCATAGGGGCTCACAGAGACCGAACCACCGACCAAGGAGTCTGCATGGGGCTGACCTAGGCCCTCTGCACATATGTGACAGTTGTGTAGCTTGATCTTCTTGTGGGACTCCTAACAGTGGGAGCAGGGGCTGTCTCTGACTGTGTGGCCTGCTTCTGGGACCCTTTTGCTCCTACGGGCTATCTAGTTTAGCCTTAAGAGGAGGGGAGGTTCCTAGTCATAAGAGCAACTTGATATGTCATGGCTGCTTGGTATCCATGGGAGGAGTTACATTTTCTGAAAAGAATTAGAGGGGGAGTGGATTGGGGGTGGACAGAAATGAGAAAGGACTTGGAGGAGAGGAGAGAGGGGATAACTGTGGTAGGGATGTAAAATACATAGACAGACAGACAGACAGACAGACAGACAGACAGATAAATGGAAGGACTACTGTGGGGACAGGGAGTAGGCATCCTTAGAGGATGAGGGCAAGTTGAAAATCTGTTGTACATTTCAGCCGATTAATTATTCCAGCTTCCAGGCATCGGCAGAAAGGAGAGTAACATGGGTAGCGACATTTCCCCTCATTGTTCTGTTCACCTGTTATTTATGGTGAACATCCCAGGTTGGAGAGCTTATCAGAGACTCATTTAAACCGTGTAACCCAGCATCTCAGAAGGCCATGTCTGCCTTTCTCCCACTGTTCGGAGACGGTGAGGCGGGGCTGACAGGAAACTTTTACATCTATTTTTAAGCTTTGAAGAGAAATTTTATAAATATGAGTTGCTGCTGCTTCTTTCAGAAAAAAAAAACCCTTTTTACTCTAAAAATAATGTGCTTGGAAAAAGTTCGTGAATTGTTTATTAAAGGAAGAATTAGATGTTCAGCTGAACATGTGTTCTAATAAATAAAAAAAAAATAATCAGAGCCAGACAGATGGGTCAGAGGTCAATACTGGCTGCTCTTCCAGAGGATCTGGGTTCAATTCCCAGCACCCATGTGGCAGCTCACACCTGTCTGTAATTCCAGTTCCAGGAGATCTGGCACCCTCACACAGATGCACATCAAAAGTAAAAGGGAAACCTCAAAAACATTTTTTTTTTAAAAAAACAAATCACCTCATACCTTCTACTGTCTGAATGCAGATGTGACTTTTTAGGAAGGACATCACTTTTGAGATTTTGACACCCATGATGGGATGGAAGAAAATTGCATTCCCCCCCCCCACCCCGATCTAATCTTTACATAGTTTCCAAATCCTCCTCATTTCTTTTGACTGAGTTGGCATGTTGTTCCTTTGGGAAGACAGTCCTCATTTCTCCCAGGCAGGATGAGTGGTGCATAGTGTTTGTTCTTCCCAGTTCACACAGCCACACCTGTCTTTCTTTGTCACACTTCATATTATGTAATGACAATCGCTAACGTTTACTATATGCCAGGCATTCTGCTAAACTTGGCTCATGTGGTGCATTGTTAGCAGCACATAAGTACTACTCGGGAAATTTGGCAGCCAGCACTGGAAGCCACAGATAGGGCATCTCACTCACACCCCTTTGAGTGAGAATATAGCGTTATTCTAATTTTAATACCAGAACCATTGTAGGCTGAATAACGAATGGTCTGCCCATATGCCCATATGTAGACCCCCCCTGGACATGTGACATGCATGGTGGAAAGGACTTAGCAGATGCACTAAAAGTAAGAATCATAACACATTATAATTATAATAAACCATTATACATATCTAATTATAATAAACCAATATAATTATAGTAGTTCTTCTAAAAGAGATGAACGTGAGCAAGAAAAGTAAAAAGATAACATTGAATTAGAACACATCAAAATCTATTGTATATCAAAAGACTCAATGAACATAGTGAGGTGGTAACCCATGGCATAGAAAAAAAATCTGATAGCTGTTAACATCCAGAATATGTAAAGAACTCATACAGCTTAAGACCACTGCTACTGCCACCACCGCCAGCACCCGCCCAGCAGGAGCAGCAGCAGCAACGATAACAGTGAAACCCAAGTAAAAGTTCTCTAGCTGGTGTGGTAAAATATGTCCATAATTCCAGCAGTTGGAAGGTGGAGGTAGGAGGATTAGGAAGGAGTTCAAGGTCATCCTTGGCTACAAAGCAGTGTTGAGGCCTAGCTGACCTGAGATCCTGTCCCAAAAAAAGAGATAGTTCTCTAAGCATTGCCAACAGGCATATGACAAGATGTTCAGCATCACTAATTGGTTACGTGCTTATGATAGATGCTAAAGGAAATATGTGTATTCTAATTTTCTCTCTCTCTCTCTTGCTTTCTCTCTTGCTTTCTCTTTCTCTCTCTCTCTCTCTCTCTCTCTCTCTCTCTCTCTCTCTC
>BDUI01055047.1:0-10010 GCA_002335545.1 Apodemus speciosus | reverse complement strand
TATGTTTATGGGCATCTCTTTCTTTAGGTTAGGGACTCAAGAAGTTGGACTCCAAAGAACCAAATAATCCTATTAAAAATGGGGTACAGAGAAAAACAAAGAATTCTCAACTGAGGAATAGCAGATGACTGAGAAACACCTAAAGAAATATTCAACATCCTTAATCATCAGGGAAATGCAAATCAAAACAACCCTGAGATACCACCTCACACCAGTCAGAATAGCCAGGATCAAAAACTCAGGGTACAGCAAATACTGGAGAGGATGTGGAGATAGAGGAATACTCCTCCACTGCTGGTGGGATTGCAAGCTGGCAAAACCACTCTGGAAATCAGTTTGGCAGTTCCTCAGAAAATTGGACATAGCACTACCTGAGGACCCAGCTATACCACTTGTGGTCATATACCCAGAAGATGCTCCAACATGTAATAAAGACACATGCTCCATTATGTTTAGAGCAGCATTATTTATAATAGCCAGAAGCTAGAAAGAACCCTGATGTCCCTCAACAGAGAATGGATACAGAAAATGTGGTACATTTACAGAATGGTGTACTATTCAGCTATTAAAAACAATGAATTCATGAAATTCTTAGGCAAATGAATGAAACTAGAAAATATCATCCTGAGTAACCCAATCACAAAAAAACCCACACATGGTATGCATTTACTGATATGTGGATATTTGTCCAAACACTCTGAATACCCAAGATACAACTCACAGACAACATGAAGCTCAAGAAGAAGGAAGACCAAAGTGTGGATACTTTGATCCTTATTGGAAAGTGGATCAAAATACCCATGGCTCAGTTCCAACCAATAGAATGAGCATAGCGTCCCCAAGGGAGCCGCTAGAGAGGGGACCCAAGGAGCTAAAGAGGTTTGCAGCCCTGCAGGAGGTTTGTACCAACCAGTACCCCCAGAGCTCCCAGGGGCTAAACCACCAACCAAAGAGTACACATGGAGGGACCCATGGCTCCAACTACATATGTAGCAGAAAATCACCATTTCAGACATCAGTGAGAAGAGAGACCATGGATGCTGTGAAGGCTCGAATCCCCAGAATAGGGTAATGCAAGTCAGGAAACTAGGGTGGGGGAATGATTATGGGAGGGGGGATGGGATAGGGGATTTTCAGAGGGGTAAGGAGGAAAGGGGATACCATTTGAAATGTAAATAAAGCAAATATGTAATTTAAAAACTTAAAAATAATGAACAAACAGAAAGACCAGGAAGAAGAAAGGAACAAAGTGAAGAGGGGCGAGTAAAGGAAAGAGGGACGAGGAATGGGAAGAAGGAAGGGAGGCAGGAATAGAAGAGCAAGAGGAATGGAAGAACTAAGAAAGAAATTCTGGCCCTGCTTGGCTTAATGGTTTAAAGTAAAAGTAAGTTCCTACCCAAGCCCTCTTTTAGAATCCAATACAGATACGCCACAATGTTTTGAAGGATGTTTCTTCACATTCATCCCAAAGTATGTCCTTCTGGATTTTGCTCCCATATCAACTCAAAAAAGTGCTTTTGGATACCAATGACCTGCTACTCACGGTCAAATACATGATGATTTCAAACTGACTTCTCCTCTTGCTGAGTGTTCTAGTTTGGAATGCTGCACTTCTTCTGGTTTGGAATGCTGCACTTCTCTCTCTTTCTGGTTTGGAATGCTGCACTTCTTCTGGTTTGGAATGCTGCACTTCTCTTCCTCTCACATCTACTCGATAAGTTCCTCCTCTCATTTTTCCTCAAAGTTTCATAAACCTGAGCTCCAGCCTTCACCTCTTATTTCCTGCTTTATGTTTTTTTTCTAGATAATCTCATCAAAACTTAGGGTTTCCTAAATGGAATTCTTAAACTGCCTATCTTCTGAGTTCTAGTTAGGTACCTGACAAATACCTCCACTGGAAAGACTCAATATATAAGATGTGTATGTCATGTAAGCCCTGTATTCTACCAAYATTTTAGACAAGCTTCGTAAATATGCTACATTTTTTAATATCTCTGTTATTTCCATCTGAGGAATATGCTGTGGCAGTTTAAGCTKCAAGACCAATCTACAAAGATCAATTTGCATTTAAAATTTTTGGCTAATACTGCAATTGACCCTTTCTTACAGAACACAGAGTCAAATTCCCAATTAATAATAGAAAAGTGAAACCTGATGTTTGCAAAATATCTTGTTTAGTACTCTAAGTACACCATACATAACATTTTCAACTCTCACAAATCCGTCAATTCACAGCAGGGAAAACTAAATGCATAAAATCTATTTATTTGGTTAATTTTATAAATGTATAAGCACATAATCCATCCCCCCCTTCTTATGATTCTCCATCTTCTCTAGCCAGTGATAAATGAGTAAAAATAGTCTAGGAGATAAAATCGATCAAGTTTTAGAAGGCCTCAATCTCGTTCCCCTAATTCCTGGAAATGACCACTATATCCCCTAAGCACTACTATTTCTGTATAGGGCGCACTTGAACAGTGTATAACACCTTTCAACTGGTTCTGTTGAAGCATTTCAGATTGGTTTGAGTTATTTTCCCCACAGTTTGTTCCGTTACTGCTGAGATGTACCCATTGTACAGACATAGAACTGCCCGCATATTCACTTGCTGAAAAGCATTTTGGTATTTCTATGTTTTGGTAACTGTGACTAAAATTGGAATATGTGTTTACCATAAGAGTTTGGGTGAACATAAATTTTTACTTCTCTGAAGCAAGTACCAAGGAATTCCTTATGTTAAACCTGGTAGGAATGCTACCTGAGTGTCCAAACAGTTAGTGCATTTTGTGACTGGTAAGATCCAATGCCTCTGCATTCTTTAAAAAAAAAAAATTTATGAATTTGTTTATTTTTTGTATATAAGTTACTTACATGAATGCATGCGCAACATATGCATACCTAGTRTCTGCAAAATTCAGGACATGGCATAAGATCCCCTGGAACTGCAGTTTGTGAACGGTTGTAAACCATCATGTGAGTGTGGGAACTGAAGCCCAGTTACAAAAGCAACAGGTCTCAACCACAGAGCCACTCGGAGCTTCTGTCCTGCATTCTTACTCCTAGTCACCAATAGTTTTTATGTTACTTTTGTTGTTGTTGCTGTTGTTGTTGTTCTCAAGACAGTGTTTCTCTCTGTGTAGCCCTGGCTGATCCTGGAACTCTGTAGACCGGGCTGGCCTTGAACTCAGAAATCCACCTGCCTCTGCCTCCCAAGTGCTGGGATTAAAGGCCTATGCCACTACTGCCCAGATTTATTTTACTTTTAAATTAGCTATCTTTACTTGTACTTTAATTTTTCTTTCCTGAATAGCTAATGAGTCTTTGTACTTATTCCTAATTCCCCCCCCCCAGATTATTTGGAATAATTAGGTTTCTTTGCCTTTCTGAATTATTTTTTAAGTTTTCAAAAGTTGTATTCAGATGTAAATGATTAAAAAATGGTGTGTTTAATAGTCACCACTATAGTGTTTCTATTTGTATGTGTTAAAATATAAGGTTCATCCTCTCAGCAAGTTCCAAGCACACAATGCAGTATTTTACGGGTCATGCTCTTGCCATGCCGTGTTTTGTGTGGATTTTAAAGTCAGGTTTAAAGCAGAGCTCTTCACTGCTCTTGCAGAGGAGCCAGTTTCAGTTTCTAGCACCCACATGGTGGCTAACAACAACTGTCTGTAACTCCAGTTCCAAGGGATCTAACAGGCTTTCCAGCCTCTGTGACTACCAGCTATGCCAATGGTGCACAGACATATATGCAGGCAAAACACTCATCCAAAAAGTAAATTTGTTTAAAGCTCTCTCGCAAGCTTGTCTACCAGCAGAAAGGAACTTTTTCATTCTCTTCTGCTCTGCCCTCACCTGCCCTGTTCATGCCTGGGGGCTGAGGGCTTTCTGCAAAATTTCTAGTTTCTATCTACATCAGCGACTTGCTTAACATTCCCACAGCCTACTCTCCACCCAAGGTTCTATTGCCTTAATTTTACTTTACGACGTTTATCATCATCCAACAGTTATACTGCACTTACATATTTCCTTTTTCATTATTCTGTTTCTCCTGAAATGCACAGGTATGAACATATGCACATGAACACCCTGAGAACACGTACTGTAGGTAGTTTTGTTCATTTGTTATCTCTGGAAGCTAGAATACTACATAACACTCACTATCCCTCTTTTCTTTTCTCCTTTGTTTATCCTTTCTTCTTCCCCCCAAATGCTTCACTCTTCCCACCACTCCTCTGTGCTATATCATGGCAAAAAAATGTATTTGATCATAGAATCCCAAGGAATAAGATAAACATATTTCTTGACCTTGCTAGAAACAACCCTTGCTCATGGATAAAGAATATACAACACATTTAATTTATATCTACTAGAGCATGCAGTGTATCAGGTCTCTCGTGCTTAGGATAGAAMTAATATGTATTCTCAAATCACAGTCTCCTTTAATTAAAAAGACATGTAAATATATAGGAAACAAGAGAACAATGCTTGCAAAAACAGTGTTACTCAGTGAGGAAGGAATTAGGAGAGGCTTAAAAATCAATCAGCGTGTGTGGTCAAGACAAATTCCAAAATAACAATCAATTAGAGGGAAGACTAACAGCGACTGTGAGTTTGGTGGATAAGTTGTCCCCATCTGAGCAACCTGGGGAGTTGATCCAATGACTCGCGTTCCTTTGACAATGAGTCATGCTTAATTTCACTATAGTTTTTCCTGTGTTTGTGGTTATGAAATGATCCTCACGCTACCATTCCTAATATTAGAAGATTCTGTTCTAACCAGTACAAAGTGTCAGTCAAGGGAGTGGGTGTGTATGGTGTGGGGTTTATTTGTTCTCCGACAGTCCTGGGTTACAGTGAACTCAGCACTTGCCAAATAAGAAAACATCCTGGAACTTTCCTTAATTTGCTGAATGAGACTAAACAAGAGGTGCTTGGGGGCACATTCAGGGGAACTCAGAGAGCAAGATGGAGGAATACAGAAGGTGAATGGTAAGAGCTGAAATGTTCTCTTGCAATGAAATTGCCCTTCTGAGTAAACATTCAGCAAACTGGCAGATTCATAAGTCTGGGGTTCAAAGGCCTGAACATAGCAACAACAACAGCAGGAAGTTGTCTTGAGAACATAGCCCCAGTTTCTAGACTGTATTTCATTAGCGAAAATTTCTCAAGTTCTGTTTCTAATTCCATTCACAATCAAGAATGGAAACTTTGCTCATAAGAGGACACAGTATAGCTGGGCAGTGGGGTCAAATGTCTTGGATCCAAACACTTGTGAAACAGAGATGGAAGGGAGGGAGAGAGAGAGAGAGAGAGAGAGAGAGAGAGAGAGAGAGAGAGAGAGAGAGAGAGTTTTAAAACAAAACAAACAAGATGTCTTCCCTAAGGTTTCTATTGCTGTGATGAAACGATCTGACCAAAAAGCAAGTTAGAGAGGGAAGGTTTTATTCAACTTACACTTAACACTTCCATCATTAAAGGAAGTCAGGACAGGAACTCAGACAGGGCAGGAACCTGGAGGCAGGAGCTGATGCAGACGTTATGGTTCAGCTCACAAGCTCGCTCCCCATGGCTTACTCAGCCTGTTTTGGTTTGTTTGTTTGTTTTACAGAACTCCGGACTACCAGCCCAGGGATGACACCACCCACGATGGACTGGGCCCTCCCCCCATTGATCACTTATTAAGAAAATGCTTTACAGCCAGATCTTATGGAGGCATTTTCTCAATTGAGGCTTCCTCTTCTCTGATGATTCTTGCTTATGTCAAGTTGACATAAAACTAACCAGTACATAAACAAAACACCAGTAAGATAAAACCTGTCAAAACAAAGCAAAATGAAGTAAAAACTCTGTAAAAACACCAGAGCCAATTTTGTCTTGGCCAAATACTCCTAGGCAGAGCTTACACTGGAATGAGGTTTATACACCCATTAAGACTTCATTGGAATACGTGGAGGAAGGGGARTGGTTGGGGTTAGGGGAGGGGGATATCCAGAAAGGTTTTACCATTGGTAATGTAAATTTAGACAATATTTAATAAAAAATAAATAAATAAAAAGAATAAAAAATTAAAAAAAAAAGACTTCATTGGAGAAAACTGATTTTCTCTTTGCCAGTTGCAGATAGCTTCTTTGTTAGTGTGTAACCCCATCTGGTTTGAACCTGTGCTGGTCTTGTGTATACGATCACAATCTCCCTGTGAGCTCATATTGATCCTATTGTGTCTTGGAGCTGTACACGACCTCTGGCTCTTACCATCTTTCTGGCTTCTTTTCTGCCTAGGTCCTAGACTCCTGAAGGAAAGGCTTTGATGAAGACATTCCATTTAGGAATGAATGTTCCAAAGTTTCTCTCACTCTTTGCACATTATCCAGTTGTGGGTTTCTGTGTTAATTCCCATATACTGCAAGAAATTTCTCTGATGATGGCTGAATGAAGCACTTATCTACAGTTACAGCAGTGTATCGATCATTAGGCGCTAATGTATTCCTATGTTCCTTTAGCAGAACAATAGTAGCAGGTTTCCGTCTAGTCACATCTCTTATCTTGTGTCGGGTATGGGTTCCATCTCATGGAGTGGGCTTTAATCCAAGTTTTAAACGTGGTTAGCTACCCCCATGACATTTGTGCCACTACTATATCTTGCACGCAGGTCATTGCTGTAGGTTACAGAGTTTGTAGTGGATGATAATGATGATTATCTTTCTCTTCTGGTGGCATGCAGTGTGCCTTCCAGGGCCATGAGCAATAGTCTGTGGGGGTCAGGGTAACGTTGCTAGTTAGGCACTAGTTTGACTTACGCCATCTTCATCTTCAGCAATAATGCCTGTTCCCTATGATGTTTGGCGGGTTCTATGGAGCTACTTTGGCCAACAACTCAGCAAGATGTAACTCACTGATGAGATGAGATTTTAATGCTCCCAACTTGAGAACAACTATGGAGAAATGATTTAAATTACAAATCTGGGGACCTCTATCATGGGTTTATTACTTAGAATCCCAGATGTGAAAATATTTTATAATATACCTAGACCATTCTAGTGAGCACCCAGACCTTAGGACCACTATGGGTAATTTCAGATCAGGAATGAGACCCATTTCTGTCCTTACCTGTGTACTCAAGGGAAGCTGATTTATCTTCAGAACACTCGTGTCTCTTCATCTTAAAATTTTGTTTCTGGTATTTTCCCCCCTCTGATCTCTGGAATGGTCAAAAAAGAAGTAGTAATTGTAAGAGTCCTTTAAAAATTACAAGGTGGCATACATTTGTAAGGTGTTATGATTAGTATACTAGTGTCCCTTGATTTTCACCAACCTGTGCAGATCTTGTCTTTTGAACTTGGCATCTGATGACCTGAAAGAATAGGACAGACTACAGCCGGATGCTGTAAACAATCTTCCTTCAGTTTAAGTGTACTTTTATACATGAACCAACAAAGAAAGCAGTGATCCGAGCAAGGTTGTTTGAGTTCAGAAAAACATGATCAGAAAACCTTGTAAATAAATGACAGCAAGCACATACCAAATATTAACAGGRAAGCCCTTTCCCAGAACTTTCCCAGGATGGTGCTACTGAAATACAATTGACAGGCATGTACCATAGATTGTATCTGAGAAAGCATGAAAGCAAGGCAGAAAGCCATATCCAGATTCTGGGTACACTGACCAGATTGGGTTCTGTAGCTGTGRTCTGATATCCAACAAGACTAAACATGTCTTATAAATTGAATGTAAATGTTTGTTGCAGGAGGCACAAAATCATGTCCAAGAACCATCCAGGGAACAAAATGCACCTGAGGTAAAAGGCCCTCTCCTTTTTTCCTGGAGCCTCCCTCCCAGGCATCGTTCAGCACGGGTCATTCTTTTGACTGTGCTCCAACAGCCTCTGACTGTTTTTAATCTCTGACATTTACTGGTAGGTCCATAGAGAGGGATCTTACTTTTATAACTCTGCACTAGAAACTCCCTCTTTTATCCTCTTCTCAACCCACAARGGGCTGGCTGATCAGGACGGCTGCAGATTCTCTTTCCCATCACAGGAAAGAATATACAGAGGAAGCGTGCCTCCGTAAGGGGAAATGGAGAGATGAGAACTGTGTAACCTCAACCACAGGCGTTTGTTGTCAAGAGATCTGAATTTAACAGAAGGCCTGAAGCATTAGCCAACGTGCTTTTTCCCAGCACTCACATTCAATTCAGAAATGAGGCTTCCCATTACCAAGAACATCCCATCCCCTTGGGACTGCAGAGCTTCTTCCTCTGGGCTTTGGAGTGACTTGGGTGTGTGGCGAAGATGTGCAAAGGAAGAAGATATTACACAGACGTTTTCTAACTCCTGGTTCCTAATAAGCTACAAACTCCTCAGATTCTCAGGATGAGACACATAGAGGCTGGATTAGTGTCTTGTTTTATTGCTTGTATAAAATGCCTTGCTTAAAAGCAGTTTAAGAAGGGAGGGCTTATTTTGTCTTATAGTTCAAGGATTCAGTCAATCCACCATGGTAGCGGGGGTTTGAGGGGGGNGAAGGTGTCTCTAGTATGTGACTCAGCACCTCAACACATATGCACATATACTATGCCACACATGTTAAATGCTTGAAACAAATTTTTTTGTCCAAAATTAACCCTCAGAAAGAAAGGAATTATCTACTGATTTGTAGTCCAATGGTCGAATGCTTGCCAAGCCTGTACAAGCCCTGGGTTTGAGTCCAAGCACCAGAGAAAGGGAAGGAATTGTAATTTATTCCATTCTAATAAATTCTTCCAGAATCCTGGGATCTCCAGTAATAGCTCTATTTAAAAACCAACAAACAAATTAATGTATTATTATCCAGAGCAGACACATTAACCAAATCAGTACTAATTTGGGTATCTAATTTGTAGAAAATATCAACAAAAAAGTATTAAATAAGAACTGAAGGATCTAGAGATGTGCTTAATTTGGTTAAAGTGGTTGCTCAGGATGCACAAACCCCTGAATTCAGTTGCCAGTCCCACGGAAGCCAGACACTATAGTATGCCCCTGTAATAGCAGCAATTGAGAGGAGGGGGAGGCAAGAAGATTAGAAGTTCAAAGACATCCTCAACTACACAAAAAGTTGGAGACAACCTAGTTTACATGAGACCCTGTCATTAAAAACAAAACAAATTAGGGAGGAAGGAAGAAAGTGGGCATGTGTGTGTGCGTGTGTGTGTGTGTGTGTGTGTGTGTGTGTGTGTGTATATGTGTGTGTGTACATGTGTGATGTATGCATGCACGTGTATGCATATGTGCAGATGAGCTCACCAGACATCAGTTGTCTCCCTTTATCACTCCGTAACTTTTTCTTTCTTTCAGACAGTCTCTCCCAAAAACTAAGTCTTGCTGTTTTAGCCAGAATGGCTGGCCAGGGACCTCTCAAGATCTACYTGCTTCTCCTACTGGGTAGCATTTTACTCCAAGTTAAAAGTTTCCATCCAGGAGGAATCCCTTTTGACTCAGAAAGTTCTAAAGTGGGATTTATTAAGACTCAGGAAATAAAGTCTCAGGAAGTCCCTGAAACTGACCAGATATTCAAGACTTCTCCCTCCTCAAGGTTTTATAAGCAATGAGGTGCACCAAGGAGATTCAAAACAGAGCTACCTGGAAGACAAAGACAAGTCAAGCTTCCTAGAAGAAATTCTTTAACATAGTGAGCTGCTCGCAAGTCATGCAGAAAGTTCCCTGAGTCATCACTCATACTAGCCGGATAGTCTTTTCATGATATAGCTGCCTATGAGTTATCCACGCTCTCCCAGTTTACCCCCATTCACACTACTGTAAGTTATCCCAATAAAATTATCAGTTTACTGAATTGGGTTTTGGTGATAGTATTACTTTGGTCTGTCATCAGTTTTCTATTTGGGGGAGTGGATATTTGTTCACATATCTTCAAGATATGTCATTCAAGATACACCATTCAGTGGTGGAGTTGCCAGTGCGCATTGCAATGAGCCATACTTTTTCATGATGTTAGAGATCTGAAATCAGG
>BDUI01055034.1:1529-14836 GCA_002335545.1 Apodemus speciosus | reverse complement strand
ACTCCTGCTTAGCAGGGAAGGCCCTTGGCCCTACAAGAGGCTAAAAGGAAGTTAGGTAGCGTGAGGGTTTGAATAGGCATGGCTTGCATAAATTCGTTTGTGTGAAAGCTTGGCCCAAAGAGAGTGGCAGTATTAGGAGGTGTGGCCTTGTGAAGTAGGTGTGGCCTTGCTGAAGTAGGTGTGGCCTTGTTGGAGGAAGTGTGTTACCGTGGGGGTGGGCTTTGAGGTTTCCTATGCTCAGGCTACATCTAGACAGTCTCCTCCTTGCTGCCTGCAGATCAAGATGTAGAACTCTCCGTTCTGTCTCCAGCCCCATGTCTGCCTGCACGCTGCCCTGCTTCCCACCATGATGTTAATGAACTCACCTCTGAACCTGTAAGCCAGCCCCAGTGTTAGCCTTTATGAGAGTTGCCTTGGACACAGTGTCTCGTCACAGAAACAAAACCGTATCTAAGACAGGTGGTACCTGTGGCAGAATTTTCCCTGTCCAATTAGTTTAAATATTAGTGTATCAGGAGGCATGTGATTGGACAGGGAAAAGGGAGGCAGAGCTAAGAGTTGGAAAGGCAGGACAGAGGAGAGAGAGAAGAGAGAGGAAGATGGAGGGAGAGGAAGAAGATTCAGATTCWTCATGGCGTTAAATAGCCACAGGTAGATATGATCCCATAAAGGACAGAATAATTGGGATAACTTGTCTGATCTAAGTGGGCAGCTTTTATCATTATCAATTGGCTCTGAATTTATTGTGTGGGCATCTTGTGAACTGAGGATTTATTGATATATAAATCTGACTGATTAATTATAAGCTTCTAGAGTTTTGTTTCACTGGGTTATTGGAATGTGCGACTGCCATCCACAGGGGGTTTAYGGCTGAGGCGGCAAGACRGCTGCCTGGGCAGAGTTGCCAGCAGGGGCTGCCCGGGCAGAGAGTTGCCAGCAGTAGCGCAGGAAGCCTGCCGGTCTTCTAGAGTTTTGCTTCTACCCAGCTGCTGGGTGTTGTGGCGGCTGACCGCAGGGTGGTGGTTGTTGTGTAGGGCTGCCCGTCATGGGAACTTAGCGAGTCGGGTACAGACATTTCAGGAGCTCTGGGCCTTCCCTGCTGGAGCCATGTGGCCCGCTGGTGCCCGGTGTAGTCCGGGAACTTGATGGTCCTTTTTAATATTTCCCGCAACAGCAACCAAGAAGAGGGGAAGAAAGAGATCGAGAGCAGGAYCACATGGCAAAGATACAGATATGGGATGTAGGAGAYGGGGGATGACAGCCAGAGGGAAGCCTAGAATGAGAAAAGTAGAAACTAGTAGGTGCTCATTCACCTTCTCACACAAACACATGTGCATGGGTGTGTGCACCCACATACACAACACACACACACAAAGACACACACCACATACACACACACATACCACCACACACACCACACACTACATACATACACACCATATACACACATACCATACACACACCACACACACATACACACCACACACACCACATACACATATACCACACACACACATACCAAACATACACCACACACACATACACACACCACATAAACATATACCACACACACACCACACACACACACACACACACACCAGACACACACCACACACACCACATACACATATACCACACACACACATACCAGACACACACCACACAAGCATACATACCATACACACCACACACCACATACATACCACACAGACACATCACACACGCACACCACACACATACACTGCCACACACCACACACACACACACACACACACACACACACACACACACACCACAGAGGGGGAATGAGGGAGAGGAGACATCAGGATAGGATGTAGAATAGATTTATCTGGGCACATATAGACAGGACAGAGAAGGGGAGCTGTGAAGAAGATGAGYGGGAAGTACCTACTCTGGTGTGGTTAGAGATGTGGGCAGCAGCCTTCTGCAGGCGGCCTGAGGGTGCTCAGCCTAAGGTGAGGCCTTTGTGCCAGAGGTCTATGAAGAGAAGAGAGTCAAGGACTCTGAGGTGGTCAGGCTAGGAGCTGTAGGACGGCAGCCCTGGCAGGGTTTGCTCAGTCCGTTGCTTCTGGACRGAAGTGAGCCGGATGTGGACCTGGTTGTCCCACACATTCCTTACTGTCCTGCTGTGCTTGGCATGACAAGGGCTGAGGGCTGAGCAGAAAGCCCTCACCCCTGCAAAGCAACCGTAGAACTCACAGAGCCCTAGGAACCAAAACAAAGCTTGTGTGAGAACTAAATCTCTGTGGGATGTGTGTGTGTGTGTGTGTGTGTGTGTGTGTGTGTGTGTGTGTGGTATGTAACCTCTGGGCACAAGCAGCCCTTGGCAGACAGTGCCCTTGTACCAAGCAAAAAGTGCCCAATGAGGGCCGAGGTGGACCCTCTCTTCCTCACAGTGGCGGCCGAGCACGCGAGCACGGTCCTTCCTTCAGGTCCCAGAGGTGAGGGAGACTGTACACGGGGTACAAGTCAAACTTGAAAGCCACAAGCCATCAGCACCTTTTCCTGTTCCTCTCTCTTCCCCTGGACCAGCGCTGTGGAGCTAAACGCCATGAGGCAAGGGTGGGATCGCACACATGCTGGACCAAGGAGTCCAGAGTATCAGGGGTCTAGACCCAGTCACGAATCCGCCATCACTGTTAGCTTTTACGGGAGTGTTGGGGATTTGAACTCAGGTCCTCGGGCTTGCATAGTAAGCACCTCACTCATCTCCCTGGCACCCGCCCTTGCCTATTCTAGCTTCTAGACGCAGTGATCTGTTATCTGTGTCTCTGAGCCGCTTCCTTCTATCATCCCAACCTCTCACTGCCATCCCCATGCCTCCTGATTTCTCCCTCCACCTTCTTGCTACCGTCTGGTGAGAATTCTTGTGATTACATTCAGGACTCTCTTAAATTACCCAAGATAATCCACCACTCCGTTCTAAGATCCTTAACAACCACATCTGAGAAGTCTTTTTGCCGTATCAGAGAACAAGTTCTGGGGATAAGGATGTAGTTGGCCTCCTATGTTGGCCTTTCTCATCTCCTGCCCACCATCCTGTTCATACTGTCCTACCAGGGAGCTCTCATCCTTTGCAAGGGCACGTGGAGGGGTTTGGCGGTGAGTGCGTGCCTCTCTTTACCTGATAACTCCTTAGTCCTGATGGTATGAGGCACCCCACGACTAGAAAGGCATAAGCAGCCCATCTCTTCTTTTCTCCATCTCTAAATATAGTGGCTTTTCAAGACCTTGGAAGCCTTCCACAGCACAGACAGAACAGCTGCCTCCCCCTGGGATTGCTCGCTGGTACCTCTGCCGGGCACACCCCACAGCCTGCTTCGTTCACAAGCCTGTCAGCCTTTGCACGCCACCATCTCTTCTCTACCTTAGGTTAGGTCTTTCTCATACTCCTCCCCCTCCATTCTCCTCACCTCTGCAGCTGCAAAGCTTAGTACGGGGTCTACTCCCCTGGAGAGCAGGGGCCTTGTCTGTGTCCAATCAATCAAATAAATGTTTACAGAACTGGGTCATGCCGAGCCATTCCAGGATTCCCAAGGAAGAGGACAAAAGTGCAAGGTGGCAGCTGAGTGCTTTGACTGCTCGGTCTGATTCGGTGTAGGCTGGGGTACTCTGGGGGCCATCGGCCAGGCTGGCAGTAGGTGAGGTGACACGAGGCTGCTCCTGCAAGGCCACCTACTCGCTCCCTCTTGCTCAAAGAAATGACACGCCCTGCTCCCAGTCCATCTTTTCTAATACCAGGTTGCTTTAAGAAGTTTCCCGTCTTCTGCACTCGTCAGAATGGCACACGGTCTCTGGGTGGCCTTCCCTCTGATTCTCTCAGCGTCACATTGTTTTCTGCTTTGGTGCCTTTCCTGCAGATCACCAGACAACTCCATGATGCTCAGTCCAAGCGACTCTGCTGGGTCCTAATTGTAACAGGCTCTCCACTGTTCCTACATGGCACCCTTGACCCCCAGCCTCTCGGCCTCTCTTTGTGAGGCCATTCTCTGGTCTTGGCCTGAATGTGGCCCATGTGTAAGCTTGACTTGGTAAGTCAGGGAGAGATTAACTCGCAGGAGGCCCTGGATGGAAGAGACAGGAGCTGGTGGATAAATACTCCCTGCTGCTCATCCCTGGGTGGGATGTTCTGAGGCCTATTCTGCAGTTAGAGACCGGTGAGGATGGAGTCCCAGCAGTCCGTGGTGGTGGTCCACTCGTTACCACACTCTCATCCATCACCTTTTCCCTGCCTCACTTCCTTGCTCCCTCAAGTTTCCTGGGACCATCTCCCAAGCCTATGTGCTCACAAATCCCTTGGGTGCTGGGATTGCAGGCATGAGCTATGACACCCATCTTACTCTCCCGTCATAAGACAACCTGAGAAAGGAGCACAGGGGACTTCAGCAAATACTCGAGGTTGGGGTTCTGCGATTCAGGCCCTTTCCCATTGTGTAGGGTATGCAGATATCAGTTTGCCTTGACTTGAAAAAAATCAAATG
This sequence comes from Apodemus speciosus, assembly GCA_002335545.1. Lineage (NCBI taxonomy): Eukaryota > Metazoa > Chordata > Mammalia > Rodentia > Muridae > Apodemus > Apodemus speciosus. The sequence continues at coordinate 10,334 of BDUI01055034.1, read as the reverse complement.
CGCACATCTTTTCCCAAGTACGCATTCAGTTGTATCATGGCGAGAGCCTGAAGTTCACTTTGGTTGGAATATCACACCATAGGAATTGGCAACGGCTACACCTCCTCTTCCTAGCGTGCAGCCAAAGCCTTTACTTACCTCCCATTAGTTTCCAATTTTTGGTCCCTCAATCCCCTTGCAGGTGTTCAGGTCCTACCTATGAGGGTGCTTCAAGGGACAGAGCAGAATCCTGTGCCTGGGGCAAGATAGATGTTCTGACAGATGTCCCAGGAATCCTTGTGCCTCACACCCAGGTACAGTAGTATGACTGAAAAGCAGCTCACCTGTCCAAATGCTGGGAAGGAGCCAGCCATCCTGGACTCATGGGGGGAAGGGGAAGTGACTGGTCCCTGGGCTCTAACACTGTGGATGGGCGGCCTAGGCAGTCTCCTGGCCTCTGACACTGTGGATTGGTGGCCTGTGAAGCCTCCCAGGATCTGGCACTGTAGGTGAGTAGCCAAARCTTTTCTCTCAGGCCCCAGCTGAGCTCCTGAGAGTCTCAGCTACTCAGATGCAGAGAGCCAAGGGCTTGCGGTGCTCCTTCAGTAGATAGGAAAATTTTGTTGCAAATTTATAATTCTCCACCACTTTCTCTGGGAAGCTGAGTCCCAGAAGCCCTTGGCTCTGTCGCTTTGAAGGATGACAAGGCAAAGAGAGGGTGAGGCTGGAGAATAGGGAATTAGGTAGAGATTTCACAGATTAACATTTGACAGGTAGCAACATCAGCATCAAAAGACTAGAAGATCCAGTCCCACCTGGGCTTCATTCAACCAAAGGAAATGCTCACAAACTCCCAGCTACTTTATATAAACTTGGGAAGGGCAGGTACTATATAAATGACACACAGAGGTTATGCYAGGACACCCCTTGCCTCCCCTCTCTCCCTCTCTTGGAGCTGGTCCACAGGCTGCATCTGATGCACTTCTAAGTTTGTCTATAATTCTCCTTTAATAAATCATCTCCTTTCCTGCAAGGATCCATGTGTCTCTGGGCAATTCCTTCTAAATAGACAAGAGAAACAGGCGTCTGGGAAGGTGAAGGAAGAAAAGGGAACTGGGAGGCATCAGGAATGTACAACTGAACGCAGCAGCACAGGAGATGCTAGGGCGTGGTGATCCCCTGGGACTCAGTGACATTGGGGAAGTTAAGTTGTGCGAATACTGCCAGTTTGTCTAATCACCTGTGTGCCCCAGATTCAAATCCACACTTGCAACATTAGAAAGCCAGCCATTACAGAAGGGCAGGATGTTCCTGGATCTCTCTCTCTCTCTCTCTCTCTCTCTCTCTCAATAAGGCCACTAACCTATCTCTCCCACCCCACCCCCCACCTTTTTAACATTTGGAAACGAGAGTCAGATTTCTGAAGGTGAATTAATCACAGACTATGGAAATTAGATTCAATTTCTCTCTGTCTCTTTCCCTCTTCCCAGCTTATGGCGCTCCATGGATGGGACCCAAGAGAGTCCCTAGATCCTCTGAGAAATGCGTGCATTGACAGCAGCTGCTGAGCCCAGACTTAAGAGTGGGAGGCAGTTACCAGGTGACCGTCCATGTATAATCTGTGAGATGCTTGGGTTCCACAGGGACTTATGCCTTGAAGTAGATGGCTCATGTTATCATGGGGTTGACTGCTTCAGGAAATAACCCTGTGCTATTGTCACAATCTTAGCTAGTGACCTCACTAACACTGCAAGCTGAAATTGCAACCATCACATGACTGGACAAAATGGTGGTGCTCACACAACTGCTTATATTCCCCAGTGACACGCATTCCGTGGGATCATCATACTCTAGAATTCCCTGTGCTACCAGCACCCATTTGTACATCTCTGTCTTCTCCCAGTTTCTTTCCTTCTCCCTTTTACCCTCCAGATGCCTGCTGGGATCACAGAAACCAGTGACCCAGACAGGACCCCAACACAGGCACTACGACAGCTCTTTCCTGCTTCCTCCTCGAGACCTCCCCAGGGACCCGCCCCTGCCTGAAGGTTCCCGGTATGAGGGGAAAAGTGATGTTTGTAAACTGAGTATCGACTCCAAGATCTTACTGGCCTATAGCGTTGGGTGCTAATACCTCCTGCTACCCCAGGCTTCATGTCTCTTTCCCATAGGGATAATCCTTAATGGGACAACGGATTGAAATCTGAAGTCCCATCCCAATGGACCTGAGTGTTAAAGAATGAGACACTCCAGCAGGACAGCAAAAAGTNTACAGTAGTATGACTGAAAAGCAGCTCACCTGTCCAAATGCTGGGAAGGAGCCAGCCATCCTGGACTCATGGGGGGAAGGGGAAGTGACTGGTCCCTGGGCTCTAACACTGTGGATGGGCGGCCTAGGCAGTCTCCTGGCCTCTGACACTGTGGATTGGTGGCCTGTGAAGCCTCCCAGGATCTGGCACTGTAGGTGAGTAGCCAAAACTTTTCTCTCAGGCCCCAGCTGAGCTCCTGAGAGTCTCAGCTACTCAGATGCAGAGAGCCAAGGGCTTGCGGTGCTCCTTCAGTAGATAGGAAAATTTTGTTGCAAATTTATAATTCTCCACCACTTTCTCTGGGAAGCTGAGTCCCAGAAGCCCTTGGCTCTGTCGCTTTGAAGGATGACAAGGCAAAGAGAGGGTGAGGCTGGAGAATAGGGAATTAGGTAGAGATTTCACAGATTAACATTTGACAGGTAGCAACATCAGCATCAAAAGACTAGAAGATCCAGTCCCACCTGGGCTTCATTCAACCAAAGGAAATGCTCACAAACTCCCAGCTACTTTATATAAACTTGGGAAGGGCAGGTACTATATAAATGACACACAGAGGTTATGCYAGGACACCCCTTGCCTCCCCTCTCTCCCTCTCTTGGAGCTGGTCCACAGGCTGCATCTGATGCACTTCTAAGTTTGTCTATAATTCTCCTTTAATAAATCATCTCCTTTCCTGCAAGGATCCATGTGTCTCTGGGCAATTCCTTCTAAATAGACAAGAGAAACAGGCGTCTGGGAAGGTGAAGGAAGAAAAGGGAACTGGGAGGCATCAGGAATGTACAACTGAACGCAGCAGCACAGGAGATGCTAGGGCGTGGTGATCCCCTGGGACTCAGTGACATTGGGGAAGTTAAGTTGTGCGAATACTGCCAGTTTGTCTAATCACCTGTGTGCCCCAGATTCAAATCCACACTTGCAACATTAGAAAGCCAGCCATTACAGAAGGGCAGGATGTTCCTGGATCTCTCTCTCTCTCTCTCTCTCTCTCTCTCTCAATAAGGCCACTAACCTATCTCTCCCACCCCACCCCCCACCTTTTTAACATTTGGAAACGAGAGTCAGATTTCTGAAGGTGAATTAATCACAGACTATGGAAATTAGATTCAATTTCTCTCTGTCTCTTTCCCTCTTCCCAGCTTATGGCGCTCCATGGATGGGACCCAAGAGAGTCCCTAGATCCTCTGAGAAATGCGTGCATTGACAGCAGCTGCTGAGCCCAGACTTAAGAGTGGGAGGCAGTTACCAGGTGACCGTCCATGTATAATCTGTGAGATGCTTGGGTTCCACAGGGACTTATGCCTTGAAGTAGATGGCTCATGTTATCATGGGGTTGACTGCTTCAGGAAATAACCCTGTGCTATTGTCACAATCTTAGCTAGTGACCTCACTAACACTGCAAGCTGAAATTGCAACCATCACATGACTGGACAAAATGGTGGTGCTCACACAACTGCTTATATTCCCCAGTGACACGCATTCCGTGGGATCATCATACTCTAGAATTCCCTGTGCTACCAGCACCCATTTGTACATCTCTGTCTTCTCCCAGTTTCTTTCCTTCTCCCTTTTACCCTCCAGATGCCTGCTGGGATCACAGAAACCAGTGACCCAGACAGGACCCCAACACAGGCACTACGACAGCTCTTTCCTGCTTCCTCCTCGAGACCTCCCCAGGGACCCGCCCCTGCCTGAAGGTTCCCGGTATGAGGGGAAAAGTGATGTTTGTAAACTGAGTATCGACTCCAAGATCTTACTGGCCTATAGCGTTGGGTGCTAATACCTCCTGCTACCCCAGGCTTCATGTCTCTTTCCCATAGGGATAATCCTTAATGGGACAACGGATTGAAATCTGAAGTCCCATCCCAATGGACCTGAGTGTTAAAGAATGAGACACTCCAGCAGGACAGCAAAAAGTCCATGTCTAGTGATGTCCTGCTCCCCTCCCTGAGAAAAGGAGGACTCAGGTGAGGCTAAGACAGTGGGTTCTTTGCCTCCTCAAGATTCCGAAGTACCGTTCATGCTTCTGGTCTGTTACATCCTAACTGCTCTCAATTCCTTGCTATTTATTTACTGTACACGGTCCTGTCCCTATGGGGACAGAGATAATTCTCCAGGGAATAAGCATTAGAGTCGAAGGAGGAAACCCCATCCACTTGTTTGTTTGTTTGTTTGTTTATTGTGTCTGAGTATTTTGCCTGCATATATGTCTGTGTGCTATGTGTGTGGCTGGTGTCCTTGGAGGTCAGGAGAGGGCATCAAGATCTCCTGGAAGTGGGGTTATATGGTTGTGGGTACTGGGAATCAAACCTGAGGCCTCTGGAAGGGCAGTCCCACTGTTCTGAACAAGACCTATTTTTTTTAAGACTTACTTCTTTTTATATATGTAAGTATACTGTTGCTGTCACTGTCTTCAGACACACCAGAAGAGGGCATTAGATCTCATTACAGATGGTTGTGAGCCACCATGTAGTTTCTGGGAATTGAACTCAGCATCTCTGGAAGAGCAGTCAGTGCTCTCAACCGCTGAGCTATCTCTCCAGCCCCGCAAGCCCCATTCTTAAACACTATTAATCTGCGCGACAATTTTAAACAAAAGGACTAAAGCAATTCATACAAGCAAGTTGTCTCCTGTCCAAAACTAATAGCCTTGTAGCTCAGGCATAATGTTTTGTTTTATGCTATTACTCTTTTGGATGAGGGTTGTTGGTTTTTGCTTTTTTTTTTTTTTTTCTCTCCAAGAACTTCTTATATAGAGATGTTATTCTACCAAGATGAAGGAAATGCCTGAAAGATACTGATGGCAGGGACTTTGATGCAATGTTTCAGGACCCGGGTAGGGTGGGGAGTGGTGGCGATAGGGAGAATCCTGGTTTAAGGGAGTGTAAGCCAGAGACCACATGGAGCACAAACCAGTGTGTGGACTTCCATTTGTGGCTATGTTCCGGACACCCCCAAGGGTTTTTGACTGTAGAATCTGAAGACAGGAAGGAGGGATCTCTAGCTGCACGGTTTGGGTGCCCATTTCCACTCTAGTTGCCCTGGTCCTTGCCTCTTTCTCCTTAGGATCATGTTAGGAATGTCCCCTTCAGTTTCCTTGGATTTCCTGATATGTTATATCCTCAAGAGTAGGGGCMAGTTTGATACTGAGAACCTTAAAAAAAGAGGCCAATATTTTACTGTAATGCTGCCTGGTCTCAAAACAACTATAATATATAACAATAATATGGGAGCCTTTTGAATTATAACTGGATCCTACAGCTGAATCTATTTTGTAAGAATCAAGGTAAAGGGGGCTGGAGAGATGGCTCAGTGGTTAAGAACACTGACTGTTCTTCCAGAGGTCCTGAGTTCAATTCCCAGCAACCACATGGTAGCTCACGACCATCTGTAAAGGGATCTGCTGCCCTCTTCTGGTGTGTCTGAAGACAGCTACAGTGTACTCATATACATAAATAAATAACTCTTTAAAAAGAAAAATCAAGGGAAATAAGTGGAAGTGTTGTATGTTGTCTTTCATGGCTCTCCACCAGGGAAAGAAAAACCTAAGGGGAAAACCCAAACTTGCCTTATCTTAGAAGATCCTTGGGTATGTCCAAAAACAAACAAAAAACTCAGACAAAAAAAAAAACAAAATTAAAAAAAAACAAAACAGGTAATAGGCCAGGGCAAAGTATCTCCTCCCACTCTCCAGAGCGCCACCCCAAACTCCCTCATTCACCCCAAGCTGCCAGAACAAAGGGAATCTAACCCTATAAGGCATCGGAGGAGTGCAGTCTCCTCTCCGCCACCCTCTCCTGTAAGGGAAGTGCTGGTCCCGTGGAGCCAGTCCAAGTCCACGCCCCCTTTTCAGTCTCAGACCTCCGACAAAGTAACAAGGCCTGAAGCTTCTTGAGGGCCTGTCCAGACTCACCAGTAACTTATTGCCCTTAACTTTAACCTATGAACCTAAAGAGGAAAACTCCTCGCTGTACTCCCGAAGGGACACAGAGGATCTGAGAGGAAGCTAAAGAACACGCAGATGAGATACTTACTCAAAGTCCTAATGTCCACCAGTCCAGTGCACAGGTCGTTCTAGATCAAGAGCCCACTGATTGGAATTACAACATCCCAGAAGGGACTCATAAGTAGAAAATGATGATAGAAAGCTTTACTGCGAGCGTGAAATATTGTATTAAGATCTGATAATCATGATAAAATCAGAGAAGTCACTTGAGGGAGGGAATGGAATCCTGCTTTGTTTCTCAGGCTCTCTGAGGCTTTCAGGAAATTCACCACCTGAGGTCCCTAACCTCACAAAGGACAAGACCTTTTAGAGCAGTCAGCTAACAGCCACAGAGCTTGGCTGCTGGACATTACCGTTACCTTCTCAATGTCAACAACCAAAGTCTGGGGTAAGACTAAAAGAAATGAGGAGAGAAGAGAAGGGGACCTAAAGGATTATGCTTGTCCTTGACAGAGCTATTGGCCAGCTCTGTCTGCCAAGGGATACCCATATTAATTCTAGGAGACCAGAAGTCCACACTCAGAGTTGCCTCAAGTACAAAAGCCAAGGCGTGTAACTGCCTGCCCCTTCTACAGTCATGTCCAATGAGTAAGAACTTAAAGGCCTGGTACTGGAAGGCAGATCACCCCCATTCTAAAAGAAAACATTATCCAAGCCCCAACACCATGATCTCCATACAGGACCGAGGTCCAGGGAGCAGGCTGGCTTATGATATTTTGACTCCTGTTGAAGAACCTCAAGCTACCCTATGCATGGAAGGTAAGAACATTAATCTGCTTTAGATATTGGGGTCAGTTCCTGAGTCCTTCCTTGCCTTTCTCCTTAGAACTCTTTCTTCCTGATCCATCAGTATGGTAGGGATGGAAAGAATTCCCCAAAGACATATCTCAGGGGCCTAGTTATGCCAGAAGGAGTCATTCTGAATAGTGAATGCTATTTTAATATATATTGATACGTACCCCACCACGACAAACTCAGACCAAACAATCATCAAAATCCTAGACTTCCTATCCACGCTAGACTACCAAGTCTCCCAGAAAAAAAGGATGAGATAACTCATAATTGAACTAGGTCCATAAAAGATAAAACAAACATCTCAAATTCTGCATCCTTTAATGGAAACAATCCTTTAACAGATAAGTGGAATCTCATGGAGGCCCCAACACTGGGCATGCCCAGTATCTTAAAGACTTTCTTGTTATTTGTGGCAGAAAACTAGGCCTTGCCTCAGAAGGTTAACTCAACAGTTAAGAACAGAGCTGAGGCTTGTCGCATATTTTTTCTTAAAGAAATAGGATGCGGTAGCTTCAGAGCAGGCCCCATCTCTAAGAGCTGTGGCAGCCACAGCTCTGCTAGTTAAAAGGCTTCTGAGCTATCTTTGCGGCAGCCATTAGAAGCTTTCATAGTCCATTAGGCAAAGGCCGCACTAGAATTAAAGGGACAAGTATGGTTAATGGAAGTACACCAGCAAAGTGTCAGGCCATTCTTCTACACAACACAAAGGTAACCAGCAAAATCTGTGGCACCCTAAATCCTGCCTCACTTGGGCCCACGGAAACTTCAGATCTGGCACACTTCTGTACTGAGAACATCCATTTTCACCCATCCCTGGCATAAACAGCTAGCCACTGGATAATCCAAAGCGGGTCTGACTTACTGATGGGAGCAATTATATTCTTAAAGGACAACATAAGGCAGGCTATCCAGTGGTCAGGAAGAAAGCAACAGTTGAGGCTTTCCCAACCCCCTTCTACCCTAGCACAAAAGAGGAGGCCCATTCTGGGGAAAAGGAAAAGATTCACGCGGAGGCGTGCCTTTATGATCCATCTATAAAGAATGAGGAGTAATTTTTTGGATCATGCTTATTTTTCTATTTTGTGTGTGTGCATATACCATGGCATATGTACCGAGGCACGAGGATGCTGACGGGAGTTGGTTCTCTCCATCTTCTTTCTGTGTTGGTTCCTAAGATTGAACTCAGGTTATAGGCTTGGCAGCAAATATGTTTACCTGCTGCGCCATCTTCCCRGCTCTTAGAGTGAGGGCTATAATAGCCACCAGCTCCCTCATAAAACCTGGACAAGAAATTCTAGATCTATTAGAAGCTATTCAGCTCGCCAAACAAGTGGCGGTATTCATTACAAGGGCTACCAGAAGAACATGGTCCAAGAAAATAGGCTGGCAGACAAAGAGACGAAAATGGCAGTCTTACAGATCCCCCGAGAGCTATCACTGTCCCTCCAAAGAAGGATTATATAAATCCAAACTATACTCCTGGGAGAGACAATGGGCTCTAAAACAAGGGGGCAACCAAAGGGGATCCTGGATCTGTCTAGAGAATTAAACACTACTCCTCCTGCTCTCCAGGGGAAAATAATTAAGGGAATACATGACTCAGTTCACTTGGGGAGAAATGCCATCTTAGAAATGGTAACTCAATTGTTCCTAGGGCAGGGACTGACCCCTACAGTGGAGAGAGAGAGAGAGAGAGAGAGAGAGAGAGAGAGAGAGAGA
>BDUI01055028.1:0-12634 GCA_002335545.1 Apodemus speciosus | reverse complement strand
GTATCTGTTGACTAACAGAGCAAGATTATGATGGAAAATAAACAAGAGCATTCTAACACAGCTGGTAAGGATGATGAAGAGAAAATGCTAGACAATTAGAACATTCTTGTTATCAGACAATACCCTTAGCTGTGTCCTTCCTTAGATTATCTGTTTCCCTATAGTATCTGTGACTCCCCCCCCCATTTTTATTAGATAGATTCTTTACTTACATTTCAAATGTTGTCCTCTTTCCTGGTTCCCCATCCCCAAAAGTCTCATAACCCATCTCCCCTCCCCCTGTTCCCCCAATCAACCCTCTCCAGCTTCCCTGTCCTGGTATTCCCCTACACTGCAGCATCAAGCCTTCCTAGAACCAGGGGCCTCTCCTCCCTTTGATGTCCAACAAGGCCATCCTCTGCTGCCTATCTGTCTGGAGCCATGGGTAACTCCGTATGTACTCTTTGGTTGATGGTTTTGTCTCTGGGAGCTCTGGGAGTACTGGGTGGCTCATATTTTTGTTCCTCCTATGGTGCCGCAAACCTCTTCAGCTCCTTGGGTCCTTTCTCTAGCTCCTCCATTGGGGACCCAGTGCTCAGTTCAATGGCTGGCTGAGAGTGACCCCCTCTGTATTTGTCATGCACTARCAGGGCCCCCCAGGTGATAGCTATGTCCAGCTCCAGTCAGCAAGCACTTGWGGGCATCCACGACAGTGTCTGAGGTTTGTAGCTGTATATGAGATAGATCCCTCAGTGTGGCAGTCTCTGGATGGTCTTTCCCTCAGACTCTACCCCACACTTTGTCTCTGTATCTCCTCCTGTGGGTATTTTGTTCCCCCTTCTAAGAAGGGCCAGAATATCTATACTTTGTTCTTCCTTCTTGAGCTTCATTTGATATGTGAATTGTGTCTTAGGTATTCCAAGCTTCTGGGCTAATATCCACGTCCACCTCACACAAGTCAGAATGGCTAAGATCAAAAACTCAGGAGACAGCATGTGCTGGAGAGGATGTAGAGAAAGAGGAACATTCCTCCACTGCTGGTGGGATTGCAAGCTGGTACAACGACTCTGGAAATTAGTTTGGTGGTTCCTCAGAAAACTGGGCATAATACTACTGGAGGATCTGCTATACCACTCCTGGGCATATACCCAGAGAATTCTCCAGCATGTAATAAGGATATATGCTCCACTATGTCACAGCATCCCTATTATAATAGCCAGAAGCAGGAAAGAACCCAGATGTCCCTCAATGGAGGAATGGATACAGAAAATGTGGTATACTTACACAATGGAATATTACTCAGCAATTAAAAACAATGAATTCATGAAATTCTTAGGCAAGTGGGTGAAACTGAAAAATATCATCCTGAGTGAGATAACCCAGTCACAAAAGGATATACATGGTATCTGTGACTCTTAATAATTGTCAACTTGATAGGATCTAGAATCACYTAAAAAATAAGCCTCTGGGTACAGAAGGATTATCTAGGTTATGTTAACSTCTGGTCATGCTCATGAGGAATTATCTTGAATAGGTTAATCTAGTGGGAAGAACTGCCCACTGTGGGTGGCATCATCCTCTAGCCTAGGATTCTAGACTGTATAAAAAAAAGAAAGTGAGCAGAAGCCAAGCATTAATTCCTTTCTTTCAGATGTAATGTGTCTTAGTCAGGGTTTCTATTCCTGCACAAGCATCATGACCAAGAAGCAAGTTGGGGAGGAAAGGGTTTATTCAGCAGGAGCTGATGCAGAGGCCATGGAGGGATGTTTCATACTGGCTTGCTTCCCCTGGCTTGCTCAGCCTGCTCTCTTATAGAACCCAAAAATACCAGTGCAGAGGTGGTACCACCCACAAGGGGCCCTTCCACCTTGATCACTAATTGAGAAAATGTCTTACAACTGGATCTCTTGGAGCACTTCCCCAACTGAAGCTCCTTTCTCTGTGATAACACCAGCCTGTGTCAAGTCGACACACAAAACCAGCCASTACATAATGAGACCAGCTACTTCACACTTCTCTAGGAGTGATCCCTCCTAAGATGGACTTCAATGGAACTGGGAACTTAAAAGAAAACCTTTCTTTTTAAGTGGCTTTTGTCAGGGTTATTTTCTCAAAGCAACAGGAAAAGTGACTTAAGATAGCATCAACTAACTTTCTTGCCCTGTTCTGCCTATTCCTGTCCTCTGATCCTTCAGGGCTTTGGGAACATCTACAACTCTGAGAGGAAAGTGACTTTTAGTTCTTCCTCTGTTAGCTTGACATTTCTTAGCATACACCTTAATTGTCTACCCGTATCTTAATTATTCCCCAGCATGGTGATTCTCAAACTTGCTGCACATTATAATCATCYGGGGAGCTTTCAGAGCGGCCAATGCCCAGCTCACATCCTAATTAAACAGAAAGGCTAGGGATGAGAGCCAGGACCGGGGATTTTAAAGATGCTTAGATGATTATKCTGGGTAGCTAACTTAGGAACCAGTGAGCTAATATCTCCACAAGTGGGAGTAGAGCAAGAACCTAGGAACATGGGAATGCTTCAAGGGACCTGCCAGAACCCAAGTTTTTTGTTTATAACTCTGTGGAGGGCTCACYCAATTCTGGCAGAGCTGAAGAAAGGTTTCCATGCAAATACATCTAAAGCACCATTAGTACCCATTAATGTAGCATGTACGTAGAAGAAAGTCACTGGCTTATAAGAGGGGATAGAGATTRCCAAATTATTATTAGTAACATATTTCCAAGAAAAAGTATATTAACAACTCTAGAGAGCCTCAAGARTAGCAAATAAGTCTGTATTTAGACTCCTGGCCTATCACCAGGAGTGATGGCCCATGCCTATAATCTCCAGGAGGTAGAAACAGGAAGAAAATCAATTAAAGCTTATCCTTGGCTGTATAATGAATTCAAGTCCTCATGGGCTACAAGAGACCCTGCCTCAAAAAAACAAAACTAAACWAKATCATGGGCTGTAAAGGTKTAGGCAAACACAGCTGCATCTCATCCAAYCATSGACACTAATAACTGAGAAACTKGGACTCAGACAGAGAACACTTAYGGCCAGCTCATTATGTTCAAAGAAAGAGCTGCATATGAGATCCTTCCGCTTGTGCTCCCTGCTGACTTCAGAGTCCCTCGATGTAACTCTACCCTTTCTGTATGACCTGCCATGTCTAAGGTGACACTAGCTGCTCCTACACCCCAGCCAGACCTGTCACATCCTCTCAGCTCTCCTACTTACCTCCTCCCCTAAGCCAAAACATCAGCAAGCTKCAATATCTGCCTGCAAAATAGACCTTGGCTCTTTGCCACATTTGAAACTTAGCTTAAAGATTTCTTCGCTTTCTCGCCACTGACACCTAGGTTAGGTTTCTTCCTACTGCATCTCATACTTACCTTTTTAATTTCTTAACATTTAGTACCATTTGAATGATTTTGCGTATGTGTTGWTTTTTGATTTTCCCTTGAATTGTTAATACAAATCCCACGAGGGGAAGAAGATAAAATACAAGCATTAGCCATTGTAATGTTGACCCTGGAATCTATAACAGTTCAGTAAAGAATTCTAGAAGGAAGAAAAGAAGGAGAAAGAGGGAAAAGAAGAAAAGAAGGAAAAGAAAATGAGGAAGAAGAGAGGAGAAAAAATGAGAATTAAAAAAAAAATGAGAATGGCCTTTGTTGTCTTCCTGAGGCTTCATAACAAGGCTAGATCAAAGGTAAAGCCAGAATTTGTACCTGGGCAGCACTGGTATCCAGGCAACAGTGGTACCTAGGCCTCCTAATGGATATGCTAATCATGGTCAGTCATACTATGCCAGCTCAGAGAGGAATTAAGGGCATTTTGGCCCCTTCCCCAGGACAATTTGTTGTCCCCATGGAGACAGTCTCCTGGCATGACAAAAACTAACTGTCTTGCTCCAGATACTATGACCAGTTTCAATAGCACTGACCACAGCTCAGGGTGCAGAAAGCTGCAGGTTCAAAATGGATGCGGACTTTCTCCTGATTCACCTCTAGCTCTTCCACTCTTGGTSCCTCCCCCTGCAACTCAAGCCATTTGTCTRTCAAATATGGATACAAAGTTTGTTTTGTTACCAGAATAACAGCAGGGAATGAGGAAGGCTGTATGTGGTAAGAAGATGCAAAGATCTCATGGTATGGCCTGTGCCCATCAGAACAATTCATAACACTACTGCTGGGAGCRGACATGAAGCCATTCCCCCTTTGCCCTGCTCTCTGCCCCACCATGCTGAATTAGTTACTTTCCTCATTGCTGCAACAAAATGCCTGACAAATGCAGCTTAAGGAAGGAAGCATTTTATTTCGTACACAACTCAAGGGTACACAGTCCATCTCAGAGAGGAAGGAATTCATATGAGACAGCTGGAGTCGTTGTGTCAAGTCAGGAGGCAGAGAGACATGAGTGGTGATGTTTACTTATATTTTCCTTTAAAGCAAAGATTGTGTTTTAATTTGTGTATATGCACACACATACCCGCAATGCACGTGCACACATGTGCAGTGCAAGAGGAGGCCAAAGAGGACACTGGAATCGCTTGAGGTGGTTATGAGCTGCCTGACATAAGCACTGGGAACCAAAGTCTACTCCTGTGCAAGAGCACTATGGGCTCTTACCCTGGAGCCCATCTCTCCAGCCCTCCATTCTTTTAATTCAGACCAGATCCCAAGCCATGGAATGGTGCCACCTATAGTTAGGGTTCGTCTTTCCACCTCAACTAATAACAATATAGAAACTCCCTCACAGACATGCCCAGAGCTTTGTCTTCTGGGTGAATCTAGGTCTTGTAGAGTTGCTGATCAGTATTATCGATCACACTTGCCTGGTGTCTTCTTTGTATAACAATAATGGTGGAGAAGAGAGAGCAGGGGGAAGATAGTCACCACCCACCCATTACCTTCAGTATGTCAGTCTCTTTACAGAGTATAACTCAGCACTTCACTCTTCCTTTAAGAAGTCTCTTAATTCCCATTATGGACATGAAAACCAAGGCTGTGAGTGGGTCAGATAAACTCTATTCGGCACAGTAAGTCAATAGTGAGATGGGATTCAGATACAGGCTRCCTGGCCCCAGAGCGTCTGTAGTTCAGACCAAGCCATACTCTTTTCCTGGTGTGGTGGTTTGAGTAAGAATCTCCCCCATAGACTGAGATATCTTACCACTTGGTCCCCATTGGTGGCACTGTTTGGGCAGGTGGTGAAGCCTTGCGGGAGGAAGTACATCACTGGGTTGGGCTCTCAGAGTTCACAGTCACACCCAGCCTCCAGGCTGCTCACTCTGCGTCCCTCTCAGCTTCCTGCCCTGGCCCATGCCTGCCTCTTGCTGCCATTTCTCCCCACCATGATAGTCCTCTGGAATGGGGAATGGTGAGCCAAAATAAGCTGCTCCTCCTACCGGTTGCTTTTGGCCATGGTGTTTTATCACAGCCATGAAAAGCAGCTAAGACACTTGGGTTAGTGGAAAATATATTTGGATATTTGTCTGTCTGCCCACAGTGCAATTGAACAGGACTGTTCATACACGGTTCCTTTTAATTCTGATAAAAGATACATGACAGAACAGACACCATTTGAACTCTCTTAGGGTGTGCAGTATCATGGCATTAACACATCCGCCATTACTGTCTAGGACAAGAAGCTCAGAGTTTACCCGAAAGGATCCCATAGGCTCCGTTAAGTAATCACTTCGCAGCATCACAAACCCACTGCCGGCTCCTAGTGATCACCAACCCTCTTGCCCTCTCTATCCGTTTATAAAACAATCTTAGGTCCTTCTAGCGTGGAGTGGGGAAGTGGATCAGTCAGTAAAGCACCTGTGGATTAATGGCCTCTAACAACCTAGGCTACATGGCAAGCTCCAGGCCAGTGAGAGACCCGATCTTAGAAAATAAGGTGGATGATTTCTGAGGAGCGACCTAAGGTTGACCTCTGATTTACATGAACATGCTTACATATGTATGCGCGCGCGCGCACACACACACACACACACACACACACACACACACACACACCANATCAGAATCCCTTGAGGAAAAAAAAATGGCAGAAATATGAATTCTGTGCTAATGAGTTTCTGGAAGTTTCTGTCTCGAGAAAGATGAATAGGGATTACCCCTCTTAGAGTACACTTTCCCTCTCCAGATCTGGTGTCCTCTCAGAGGCTGGAAGTGACAGGAAGGCTTTTTTCCCTTTTGCAGCTTCCTTAGTACCATTAGAGATGCTGAAATCTTGTTCTCTGGGAGGAAGAGGCTTTTGTTAAGTTCCAACTCAACTCCTCAAACTCTGAAGTGTGTGCTATCTTCAGCAATATGGTCTTCTTGCCTTGAAGCTCAAAAGGCAGCCAAAGGCCCCAGCAGTAGCCTGTACTGTTTTGAAGGTCTTTGGACTTCTTTGAGCAACAACTGGAAAAAAGGTTTCCCATGCCTAAAACACCGGGGGGTGGGGGAGGTTGTTGGTCTGTGTCTCTTGTAGGAAGCATTAYCATCCCAAGTGATGTAACTTCATTTAAACTATACAAGCACAGCACAACACACACACAATTCTATATAAATGCACAATTTTATATGTACACATATATATGTATATATACTTGTTTATACACACATACATATGTATGGGTTTTTTCCTATGGATTTTTCAAATATTCTTTAGTGTTACTTATCCTTCCTCCCACTGTTTTACCGCCCCCCCCTCAGTTAAAGTTCTCCTGTTTTTCTGTTTCCCTCTTCATAGCTCCTGTCTCCTGCTCCCCATGTAGCAGRCCCTGCCATGGTCCCCATTTATAGTCCCAGTTTCTGTAGTTCCTACGGGGTATACGCTCACACACAGGTTATGTGCTCACATCAAAAGATTCGGAGCTAGGACCCACAAGTAGGGGGAAATGCGGTGTTTGTTTTTCTGAGTCTAGATTCCTTCACACAGTATATTTTCTAGCTCTTACTAGCAAATTTCTAGCACTTACTTGCAAATTTCATGATTTTACTTTTCTTGGCAACAGGATAGAATTCCACTGTACATATGAGCCATATATATATATTCATGATCCACTGTCAGTTGAAGAATATTTAGGTTGCTTCTGTTTCCTGGCCATTGTGGGTAGAGCAACAAGGAACACGAGTGAGCAAGAGTCTATAGAGTAGGGTGTCAAGTTTCTGGAGCATATACCAAGGGGTGTTCCGGCTGTGTCATATAGCAATCAATAATCCTACCCAGCTGTAAAGTCTGCAGATCACAGCAATGACCAGCCCAGCAAGGTATACCCAATTGTGCAATAATGGCACTTATGTCTTGGGAATAACTAACAGCTATCTAAGTGAACTTAAGATCCACTTAGGAAGAGAAAAGTCATGCCCGGTGTTGGAAACCTAGTTACCTGCRAGTGGCTGGTGAAGATGTCTTGGACCATAGAGGAGAACCTCTGCCTCCCTTTCAAACCAGTCTAATTTCTAACCACAATCTACTTAACCTCATGCACACAGATAAATGTTGCTCTCACCTCTCATCAAAGAAGTTTCTTTTTATAACAGGTGAAAAACCATCATAGGAATCAAAGTGTGAGGTTGGGGGGGTGCCTAGCCTCAATGGATATATCTACAGCACAATTCCTACACCTATGGCTAGGGGACATTGTGGAGCACTGCTCAGGGGGCAGAAAAAGTGTCTGAGACAGAGGACTAGGACATAAGCTGWGTGATAGTGCCTTCTGTATACAACAGGAAAGGGGAACCCCTGAAATTTCAACAACATAGTTGCCAGAACAAGACCTGCCCTATGACAACTCCAGTTGATATGCCAGTGTGGAAAGAAAAACTATCATGAGGCCACACCCTAGATAAAGAGCTATCAGTATCTTTAGAGAGGGATGAAGCCTTAATGGGTTATCTAATTTCAAGTGCTAAGCCCTAAATACATATGTATAGGAGCAACACTTGATTAATTCAACATATGTATGTATGTGTATATGTGTGTGTATATATACATACAAATGTATACATGTATATATATATATATGTGTGTGTGTGTGCATAAATATATTATAAATACATCAATGATAAAGAAGATGAGGTAATTTTTAAAGGGAGTCAAGGGGACCTAGGAGGAGTTAGAGAGAAAGAGGATAGATGGAAACTATATAAATATGGTACTCATGTATAAAATTCTTTTTAAAAATTAATAAAATTAGAGTAAAGGTGAAAGGGTTAAGAACATAAAGTCAGGAAACTAGAGGTAGAGGAAAGGCTCTGGTCTCTCCTCCCAAGTCCATACTGCCTGCCKGGAGGGAGGGCAAAGTGATGCCTCTACAARCCATAGTCCTGTCTCACCGAACTATGGCCCYACCCTGCCCATGGGATGGGCACAAAACAGGAGGTTAAGGGCAAAGTGCAACTCACCATGGTCAAGAGTATAAAGTCAACCAGCCTGAAGCACTAAACACAGGCTCTCAGAGGGTCTTCTACTCAGACCTCCCAAGCTTTCATTTCAAATCAGAACACTGAGGAGCAAAGACACTCAGCATTTCACAGCTGTCACAGGGTGAGTTTGTGGCAGACGCGGACATAACAGCTACTTTCTCAGGAGCTCGGCTACCTTCTCCAGTGCTCGGGCTGGCATTCTCTTTCTTTTCTTTTCCTTTCTTTTCTTTCTTTTTTTTTAAATTAAGGGAATGGTCTAGAGCCTTGAAACAATTGTCAAGTGTGAGAATCTTAAAAATTAAGACTAAAACGCTTCTGAGATCAAGTAAATCAATGGAAAAATGAGATTTGACTTGAACAAAATTGATTTTTACATTATCTTTTCTCACATACACTTACTGTATATAAATCAAGAGAAACCTGTGGTGATAGTACTGTGTCTAATGTTCCCATAATTCCAAGGTAGCTACCATGACAAGCAATTGTGAAGTGAATACATTAATTTTGTCCTTGAATGGAAGCAATAGGAGGTGTAGTATTTGTTGAGCAGGGGCCCTAATTAACAGATTTGGTACCTGGAGCTTTATGGAAGCTTATCTGAAGGAGTAAGGTCACAGCCCTGGCAGATAGAGAACTCATAACAAGGGGGAGGGGACCCTGGCTCCAACCCAACCATACTCCTAATTCTGATCCACTAACCTCAAGTCCCTGCACRTCCATGAAAACATGTGTTAAGACTACAGATGTGATCTCCTCACCTTGGCTCATTCCCTGTCCTCTCTTTCTTCATAGCTGCATGCCAGACAAGACACCATTTCCTCAAAAKTCTTTCTTTATACCACCTGCCCTTTCTGCATAAATTTTAACAGGGAACATTTTATATCACTGTCACTAATGGAAAAATAGTCTTCCTTCCATTAGCCAAATGCCACTGTAAACACACGCGTAGTTAGTTAAATGTTTAACAGGAGCGYGATGGGCTGGAAAGATGTCTTAATGGTTAAGAGCTTGTACTGACTGGCCTCGCAGAGGGCCTGACCTGAGTCTGGCTCCCAGCACCATCCCCAGGGGACTCACCGTAACTCTAACTCCACGGGGATCCAATTTCTCTTGGCCTTCTGGGGCTTTTGCATTCATTCACACCAGATCCTATGTTTGGAGGGTCAGCAGGCTGAGTTGCTCCCYCTCCTGTTTTCAGGGGTTCAGGCAGCTGCTGTAGCAAGGAAGGTTGTAGAATCAAGAGAAAGCCTGTGCAAAGCTTAAGAGCCAGTTGGTGATCATGGGATTCTGGTATCAGATTTGAAATGATCTCTACAATCAAAGAGGGGGCCCTAGGAGTGATGAGACTTGCCTGGTCTGCCCCAGCTAGTGATTATCTGAGTCTGGGTCAAAGCTCATGCCTGCACATGCTGATTATATAACATTCCCATGCAAATGAGTAGTTTTTGAAAGGCAGGAACCACAAACGTGAACTTCTGGTGACAAGGTTTCCTTTCACTGGCATATTATGACTTGAATTCCTGGGACCTCAATCATCATTCCTTCCTCCCTAAAACCCTTCCTACAGTGCTGGAGCCTTATAGACCTCTGTGCATGCAGAGATGTGAGACCAAGTACACATGGGTCCTGGCAGTACAGCCCTGGCACTGGGGCTGCTGGATTCCCTAAAAACAGGAGAGGGAAAGGCTGGGGAGGTAACTTAGTCAACGATGCGCTTACTGTACACACACAAGGACCTGAGTTCGAGTCCTAAGACACATTATAAGCAAGCTGGTATGAGCATGCAATCCTATCCCTGGGGAGGTGGAGATGGGCAGATTCCTGGGGCTCCCTAGCTTCTTTAGTGAGCACCAATGAGAGATGCTTTCTCAGAAGCACAAGTTGGATGACACCTGAGGAGTAATACCTGAAGGTGACCCCCCACATACATGCCACACAGACACAGACACACACACACATACACACACACACAAACACACAAGTGCAATGCCTGCAAAGGAACACAAAATAGAGCAGAGGAGAGCATCACCAGGGGTATTTTCTATCATTCATCTGGAACAAGCTTGGATTGGCTCCTTCAGGGCACCTGAAAGGGAGGGTGCCTCTCAGAGGTGGGTTGGAAGGGCTGTGTCTTGATCCTGCTTGCCGCATCTTCATTTTCCGCTCTCCGTCTACTTCCTGATTGCTCACACAGTATTACCCGATACCTCATGTTTCCAGCACTGCCCCAGCCACAAGCTGTTCCTGAGACCACACCTTCTGCACTRCAGGCTGATCTCAAACCAGAGGCAAGACGATATAAAGCCTTCCTTCATTAAGTTGGGTTTATTTTGCCACAGTGACTGGAAATGAAGAACACAGCATCCAACTGTCTTCCAGTGAACTCGCCCAAGCCCACGTTGCCCTGGGAAGAGCTGTTGCCTGGTGAAGCTTTTGCTGGGCCAGAACCCTCGTACCCTGGAGCAAGAACACAAGTCCTAGCAGCCTGCATTCCAGTCCCTACAGCTTCCCACTGACCTGGCTTTCTAGTTTATATGAATGTCCCCTCCTCTGAAATACAGCTCGAACATCCTCAGCTACACTCTCCTTTCTCCACACTGCCCCACATCCCAGCTTCCTTCAGGTCTGACAGAGACCTCCCTGGCCATTTCCAGCCTAGACACAAAGCAAAAGGACTCCAGGGAGACACAGGGAGTATGTAAGAGCCAGAGCTACTGTCTGTATCCAAGTCATTGGGGAAAGCATTTCAAACATTGGACTGGAGAGGGGGAAAGATGCTCTGGCTTCAAGGAAGCCAGAAAAAAAAAAAAAACCCACCAAAAACCTCAAGCTCTAAGGACAGCTGCAGTCTTCTCTACTCTCACTCAGCATGGGAAAGTTTGCCAGATTGAGGGAACCTTGCAGCCAGTCCTGTGCTGCCTAGCACCTGTGTTCTAAAGGATCACGGTTCATTACTGTGCCCATCTTCATTTGCGTGACCAATCTTTATTCAGACTCCAGAATTTTCTCCACGGGACACATCTTTGTAAATTCCAAAGTTAGCAAAGGATTTTCTCAAGTTGGTTTAGCAAGGATCTCCCTTCCATCAATATCTGGTCAGGTTCCTTCCTCTCCCTGTCCCCAAGGTGAAGCTGGTACCCTGGCCCATCTCCAGCTTAGCAGAAACCTTCCCACCCTTAAGATTTTGCCTTAGTCACTTTCCATCCAGAAATCCCACCTTACTCCTTGACTATAAATTCCCAGTTACCCAGCATAGGGCCCRCCTTGTCTACCCAATTCAAAACCCACCTTCTGTGCCTACCATGAAAACACTGRATAGACTTTTCTCCACCATGCTTGTTTAATAAGCATGATGGAAAAACTCTCTCCTTTGGAAGCTATAAAAACCCATGGATTTTTCCAGGGAGGTGAACCAAATAGATTTCTCCCCAGCATCTGGGCTGCCTGGACCTTCTGAAAGCAAGGAGAGAGRAGGGGACATGCTGGGAGAGGAGGGTGACCTCGATGATAGATGAGAACAGGTATCTTTTGAAGCTAGGGATTAGCACAGCTCAAAACTGCAAGATGCTTTGACTTCAAAGGAAAGGTAGAGAACAAGTTCCAGGAAAGGTGTTGGGGGGATTTTGATCTAGGCACCTGAGATGCCAGCGCTTCGTGCTTGCCTCCTGTGTGACTAAGATCAAAGCCTTGTTTTGGGTTCCCCATCTGTGGAGTGGGGGGTCCTGGCACCACAGCGCACCCCTCCAGATTTGCAATTCTCTGCTGAGCTACAATTTACATCCTGGACTGGTGTCCTTGCTCCTCCAGAGAGAATGTGCCAAGCCAGCCAGCAATATGCCACGGGAGCTGGTGCAGCGTGATTTACAGCCAGGCTGCCTCCATCCCGTCGGAACGTTCGGAATGAGTTCACCATCCACGATCTTAGTGTCATCATTATTGGCCTCGTGGGAGACATTTATTTCTTCCCTGCCCTTCAAATCTCAGCACAAGGTGAAAAGCTCTCCGGCTCTCACCACTTTCCCTTTGTCATGCAAGATCTGCATCTCAGAACTCAGGGACACATGCATAACAAGGGCTGAGTTCAGACAGAGCAGATATGCCCAGTCCCAGACACAGTACCAGTGCAACCCATCTCATTCCCTCCCACGTCTACTGTGAGCCTGCTGTGCACCCCTCTTGCTCCTCTAGGTTCACCTTGGGCTCCCTCTGCCTGGAAAACCTTCCAGCC
>BDUI01055006.1:0-12385 GCA_002335545.1 Apodemus speciosus | reverse complement strand
AGTGATGTTGAACATTTTTTAAGGTGCTTCTCAGCCATCTGAATTTCTTCAGGTGAGATGTCTTTCTTTAGCTCTGTACCCCATTTTTGATAGGGTTATTTGGTTTTCTGGGGTCTAGCTTCTTGAGTTCTTTGTATACATTGGATATTAGCCCTCTGTCTGATGTGGGGTTGATGAAGATCTTTTCCCAATTTGTAGGTTGCCGATTCTATTCTTAACCTCGCTCTATACAGAGACTGAGCAAATTTGTTGTTTAGGATGGGTGCAGAATTAACCAAGAAAGCATTTGATGCATTACAATAATTTGCTTGTCTTGTGTTGTTTATCTAGTTGGAGCATCCCTAGTTATATAATAAAAAGTATATTGGGTGTTTCTGACTGATTATTCAATTTCTGCTTTTCTCTAATATACGCATTTACAAGGCAGATTAAACTTTTGCATCTATTTGCTAGGTCCGATGATCTGGCAGGCTCTGTCTGCTTGGGCATGCTCTAGGCCTGTTCTCCACCTTCACTCATTTTAGCATCCTTCATCACCTTCTACAGTCTCAATGAAGACACCTTCACTGGAGAGTATAGGACCTTCCCAAATGAGGCATCTACTCCATTGTCATCTTACCCAAGGACAATTCACTATTATTGGAGTTCAGGGTTCTTTTTCTAAAAGAAATTGAAATTTAGGACCATATATGAACTTTTCTGATTTTCTCTTTGACCTTTAAAAACAAGCATAAAATAAAGCAACCAAACACAAAGGTAAATGTTGCGCGCAGGCTGACTCAAACGTCATTGCTTGCAGCTAGCTGGTCTTGGCCAGTGGTGATCTTTATCCTGTCCTGTTCAACCCTCCAGATTGTCCCTTTTATAGCTCTGGTCCAGACTTCCTTGTGACAACAACAGACATTGTCAGCACTTCCCAAATCTCTTCCATTTGGTACTTCAGAGCATTCTAGCTGATTTTTAGATGCTTGGTCTGGAAACATGGAAGATGCCATTCATGGAGAATGTGTGCCTCTGAAAAGATGTACTTGCTCTGGTTCCCAGGGATTTCCCCAATACATGGATGGCTTATTAACACACTTGCTCCTGACCACCTTTTCTTCTTTTTCTTTCCTTTTATGTGGGACATTTGGGGGCGGGGAACCAGGAAATGGGGGATGAAATGTAAATAAAGAATATATCCAATAAAAAATTTATTTATTTACATTACAAATGTTGTCCCCCCTCCCAATCCTCCCTCCCACAGTTCTTCACTCTATCCCACATCCCCTTTGCCTCTGAGAGGGTGCTCCCTCMCCTCCCCTCCCCTCCACTGCGCTCCCCTTCCCTGGGAAGTATGTACAGAATTAGACACATCTTCTCCCACTGAGGCCAAATAAGGCAGTCCTCTGCTACACATGTGTCAGGGGCCTTGGACCAGCCCATGTATGCTCATTGGTTGGTGGTTCAGCCTCTAGGAGCTCCCAGGCTTCTAGGTTATTTGAGAATGTTGGTCTTCCGATGGGGTTGCCATCCCCTTCAGTTCTTCAATCCTTCCCCTAACTCTCCCATAGGGGTCCTAAACCTCAGTCCCATAATTAATTGGCTTTTAAGTATCAGAGCCCCTCAGAAGACAGTCATGCTGGGCTCCTGTCTGCAGATACAACATAGCAGCAGTAATATTGTCAGGGTTTGGTGCTTTCCCACGGGATAAATCCCAAGTTGGGCCATCATTACTTTTAAAAGGTCACTGGACAGCTCTTCCTTCAGTCTCTTCTCCATTTTTGTTGCTGTATTTCTTTTAGACAGGAAAAATTCTGGGTCAAAAACTATGAAGATGGGTTGGTGACCCCATCTCTCCACTGGGGTCCCTATCTATCTACTGGAGGTGGTCTCTTCAGGTTCCATCTCCCCACTATTGGGCATTTCCACTAAAGTCATCCCTTCAAGTCCTGGGAGCCTTTCATACCCTAGGTCTCTGGGACCTTCGTTCCCACAACCCCCACTCCACCTCCGAGCAGTTGCATATTTCCATTCATTCTCTTGGCCCTCCGGGCTTCTATCCAGTCTCCCCCTATACCTGATCCTGCCCCCCTTTACCCCTCCCCTCTCCCACCCAGTTCCCTTCCTCCCTCTGCCTCCCATGATTATTTTGTTCCCTCTTCTAAGTGAGATTGAAGCATCCTCTCTTGGGCTTTCCTTCTTCCCTTGTGACTTCCACGCTGCCTTTCCATAATTCCCACCTCCCCCAATAAGCTACCTAAACTCCTGCCCGTTTCTGGCAGGAGAAAGCAGAGCCAATTGCCTGGATCGCCCGCTGGTCCTTGGCTGTTTCCTGTCTCCTAGCACTTCTCTCTGTTCCCATGGTTTACTCCCACACTTTGTTCTCCCTGTAGTCAACAGTCACCCTTGCAGGTAGGTGACCTCAGCGCACCCAAGCTTCCCAACCCTCCCTCCTCTTCATTGCCATTGCTCACACTCTCTCTGCAGATCTTTTAGTGATCTGGAGGTATTTTGTTCATTTTTAGAGCCTGCATTTATCTATCTGCTCTCAGTAGGAGCTCTGTGAGAGCAGAAGCCCTGTCTGACTTCTCCACTCATCTGTCCACAATGTGAGGCACCACGGGCACCGCCAAGGGAAGACTTTCCACAGTTGTTGGACTTCATGTTCATTTCCTCAGTACTTCTCTCTCTGATTCTCTGTTCCTAACCTTACCCTCTAGATGCCACAAAGTTAGTACAAATGAGCACAAAGGATTCTGTCCTATGGGTGGGAAACTCAAGTCACTATCAGATGGTGAATGTGTTTCAGTTGTGAATTTTTTACTCCAGAGTCTCGGTGATAGCTTCGATTTTTCCTTACTTTTGTGTGTGTGTGTTTGAAAACAATCTTGATTTGCTTTGTTTTCTGCTCTCACTCTTCACACTGGCATATTGACAATCTAAGCTGGAAGCACCGTACCCAATTTCCTTCTCAGCCATTTTCTCCTGAAAATCACAGGGTGTCTTTCTGTTATTCTTCTGTCCCTGACATGCCTGCTGCTGTCTATAGTATCTGGCCTTACAGTGTGATACCGGCATGTCCCCCCTCCCCCCAGTTAAAGTCATCTTGATCAGATCGGCAAGTCTCCAAGCAACCACATTCTTCCCTAGTGAGATGCACTCGATCCTTAGCCAAAAGCCTATCATTTCAGTATCTTAAGCCATCGTCCAAAAAACAAATCTGCACAGCTTCAACCCTTCTTTGCATCTCCAGCTGTGCTGGCTGCAGCTACCCCCACACCTAGCCTCAAGGGACCCCTGACCTCTAAGCTAGCCCTACAGCAACCAACTTGTAGACAAATCCTATTCCCCTTGGTTCAGATGAGACAATATTGGAATTTCTCAAAAGGAAATTTGCTAGGAAACCAAGTGAAAAACAAAACTAGAGAGGGAGGGAGAGAGCGAAAGAGAATACAAAAGCTTAAAGAATGATGCTTTATAGAGTCCAATTCCTTATCCTGAGATAACTACACTCTGGCTGCAGACTGGCGTGGCTGGCACAGTTCACAAGGCACACAGGATATGAGAATATAATCCTTCAACCTTTGCACAAAGGAGATGAGGCTGGAGCTGGAGCACTGCTTACAGAAAGACAGAATGAGTCTTTGTGTGCCTGGACTATTTCATTCCACAGCGATGGTAGCCTAGAGCATGGAAAGGCTGCTCCAGCAACTCTGCACAGGCAGGAAGTCCTGGCTTCTGGCCCTGATGCCCTGCAAGCTCCCTGCAGCATTGCTGACCGCCCACTTTGATTTTAGTGGTGTTTATTTTAGCGGTTTCTTTAGGATTTTTGAAATACAAGATCATGTTGCCTGCAAAAAGAGGTGGTTTTTCAACTCTCATTCTAATTTGGAGACCTTTTCTTCTACTTTCTTTCCTAACTACCCTGGGTAGAATGTCCATTTCAGTGTTGGATAGAATTAGCCTGAATGGTGTCTGCATCTTGTTCCTAGTGGGAAGTATCCAGTCTCTCCATCTAGTGTGAGGTTAGCTGTGGTTTTTATGTGGACAGGGGCTTGATCCAGCTTTCAGTGGCCCATGCTTTATTGAAAAGCTTAGCCATACTTTTTGAATTTTCTTCCTTTGTTGTACTTTTAGCTACCTTTACTTTTTGCACAGTTTCTTTAAAAAAAAAGTTTAGCCTGTCCTTGTATGGCTAGAAAACTCAAGAGGCAATGGCTTGACTTTCGCCTTTGTCCATTCAATGGGCATTGAGGAAATGCTTACAGTGAGCCAACACTTTCCCAGGTTTTGGGGAATACAATACTGGATAAAATAAAGTGTCTGTCTTCTGGAGCTCACATTCAAGGGTGACCTTAAAAATATGTGAGTAGTCTAAATAATCACAAAGAGAAGTGTGAGACAGAGCACTGTGGGTGGGTGTGGTGAGAGGGACGGCTCCTGAGCTGCTCTTGGCAAGGGGACAGAGAAGTCCTTTCCTATGTAGGTGATATTCAGCTGGGCTCTGGATGATGATAAAACTTTGGAGAAAATTATTGCAGAAGAAAAATGCAAAGTAATCAAAATTAAGCCTGGTGAGTGTGGACAGTAGGGCCACTGGGAAGGTGGCTCAGTGAGGCTGGCAGAGCTGGAGGGAGAGGGGGAAGTGAGAAGTGCTGAGAACACAGGCGGGCACCAGAGAGACAGGGTGTGCTGGGGAAAACCACTGGAGGGTATTAAACAGGGAGTATTGTGATTTTAAGTAAACACATCCCTCTGACTTATGATTCTGTGCAGATCCTGCTTTCCAGGTCAGGTAAAGAGCAAAACTATAGGGATCTGGTCACTTCTGCAGCCCCACCTCCCACAGTGGCCAAAAAGGTTTCTTCTAAAATACAAGTTAGGCCCTGTTCTTCTGTGGGGTTGGAGATTGAAGCCAGAGCCACATGTACCATCGGCAAATGCTTTGCCACTGGGCTACAGCCTCGGCTGCTTCTAAAATCCCCCACATAATGCTCCATTTATCTTGTCGGTAAAGTATATACTTGCTTAACGGCCATCAGGACCATTTTGTCGATTTATTCTGGCTGCTGGAACAAAATACCACACACTGGGTAATTTATAAACAATAGCTGTTTATTTGGTTGACAGTTCTGAAGGCTGGGAAGTCTGAACTTGCAGGCTTTTTTATTGCATCATAATGTGGCAGAAAGCATCCCATGGCCAGAAGGAGCAAGTAGACAGTGACTGAATGTGACAGAAAGACAAAGAAATGGAAGGAAAGAAAGGGGACAAACCCATCTTTTTGTCAGGATCCCCTTCCTGTGATAAGCTAACTTTCTCCCATGATTACAGCATTAATCTACAAAAGAAGGTGACAGACTCATGACCTACTTACCTCTAAAGCACTTCTTAGCACTGTTGTATGGGACTTACATCTTCAGTACATGATTTGGAAAGGATATATTTAAACCATACCAAAGGTGCTATAGCCTCTCCCCTCCCTGTGTATCTCTGCCTGCCTTTACTCTAGCACTCCCATTCTTGTTTACTCTCTTCTAACCATACTAGTGCCCTTGGCTAGTCCTCCAAAAAGCCAAGCAGGCTGCCACCACAGGGCTTTTGCCCTGACTCTTCCCTTTATCCTCAATGCTTTCATCTAGCTATTGGCTCAAACACTGGCTCATCAGAGAAACTTTCCCTGGCCAAAGCCATTTCCTGTCTGACCTTGTCCACCACTCTCTTGCTCTTTTGCTTGCTCTACTCCAGATATACTGGCTTACATACTGTTATTTCTGAAGCCTGGCAAATAAAATTTGGTTTGTCCGTTTGATGGAATATTATGCACCTATGAAAATAATGAAGTATTGGTAATTGTTACAACATGGATGAACATTCAAAACATGTTAAATAAAAGAATCCAAATATAAAAGCACATGGTGTGCTTCCATTTATGCATATGCAAATGCACAGAGATGAGACAGAAAGTTGATTACTGGTTCACAGGGGCTAAGGGAAGACTAGAGAGAAGAGTGACATTGCTTCCTAAAGTGATGATGTTGTTCTAAACTGAGTAATGGTGATGGCTGCCCAACTTTGTGACTGTTCCCAAAGCACTGACTTGTGCAGAGTGATACTCTTCCAGCCTGTAATCATTCTTCCTACTGTTTCTGTGGCTTCACACTGTCACCACTTATTAGTCCTGAAATAAATATGCTACCACTTGATTCTACCTCTGTATACAGGCCTCAGTGGGCCAGAGAAAGGACAACAGGATATGTTTGCCCTTGAAATGTTGTTCCATCATGCATTTTACAATTGACCACAGAAGACTGGATAGATATCAAATTCAGGATGATGAATAAAAATTATAGTTTTCCCCAAGAGCCAGCTAGCTGAGCTTGGCCTTATGTTCACAGTCCCAGTGACTCCCATGGGAAAAAAGAATATATAGCTTAAGGCTGATAACCTTGGACCTTCAGCAGGGTGCTTGTGTGTTGGGGGGATCTTTATGTTGCTGTACTCATGGTAATTTTGGGTTAGTGGCATATTTCATGCATCTCTTATTTGGGAAAAGACTATGAGAGTCAAATATATAGTAGAAACAGTTTATTTCTTGCCTTAGGAAAGATTCCATGAGCTGTCTAAATGTATGTGCTGGTTAGATTTATGTCAACATAGCATAAACATATTTCATAGCATAGAAAGGAAGGAGCCTCAGGGGAAAAGATGCCTCCACAAGATCTGGCTGTAGGTAAGTTTGTAGGACATTTTCTTAGTTACTGATTGATGAAGAAGAACCTGCCCATTGTGGGTGGTGCTATCCTTGGGCTTGTGGTCCTGAGTGCTATAAGAAATCAGGTTGAGCAAGCCATTTAGGAGCAAGCCAATAAGCAGTACCTCTCCATGGCCTTTGCATCAACCATTTAAGTCCCTGCCTTGTCTTCCCTCAATTGACTGATTCAGAATATGTAAGTCAAATGAACCCTTTCCTCCCCAAGTTGCTTTTGATGATGGTGTTTCATCACAGCAATAACAGCTCCAAATAAAACACCATATTACATTCATGTCTGGTAGAAAAATATTAATATTTCCCTATTCTATCTCTAGAATGGGCACAGATCAACTTGCTGTCATTTGATCACATATGGCTTATCTCCACAGTTGAACAGTCTTGCCCTGAAGCCATCCATGCTTCCAAGGGGAAGCCTTAATCTGGACAAATTAGACTATAGCACACAACAGGTCAAAGTGTTAGTTATCATCTAGAGGTATTGAAGATTTGCGCCCAATGGCAAAATGGGCTGCAGAGTCCTGGCAGGATTTACTGTAGAACTTCCTACTTTGTGTACAAAGTCCTGGGTTCAGTCCATAGCACCACAAAACAAAGTAAAAACTCCATAGCTTTTCTCGTGCTGTGGAATATATACAAAATAACAGCATTTGTTTGACTCAGCAGGATCAGTGGAATCAATTGCTCATGGGTAGACGTGACTGATCCAGACTGTGACATCCTCAGGGTCTGCTCAGACACTTGAAATCAAAAAGACTAATGTCTCTGCTGTGTCACACAGGGTAGGAAGCTCTGCTTTACTGAAGGACATTTGCTTCTGGAACAGGATGCTAAGTGAGTCAAACTCCTATTCTCTGGCTACAAACGTGTTTGACATTAGACATATCTGTCTTGAGACCTAGAAATGTATCTTCTGGAACAACTGAGACCCTGAACTTCATCTATGATGCATGCTGCCAACAATATCTTTAGGCCAGGCTTGATGCCAAGTTATCCACTTTGCTAAGGAAATTGCCATCTATTTGGGAGGCACATTAAGAACAAGGAATGTGCTGGGTGTGGTGTTGGATTCCTGCAGTGCCAGCGCTTGGGAGGTGCAGGCAGGGAGATCAGGAGTTCAAGGTCATCCTTTGGCGTGAGTTCAAAGCCAGCCTGGGCTACAGGAAACCTTTTCTCAAGAGAAAATATTAAAAATTAAAATAAAAACTAGGAAATGAAAATTCTAATCCTGTATCAGAACTTCAGCCAGCCAGCCCTTGGGTCTTAGATGTTCACCAAGGATGCCATCATTGGGCCTGTGGTCCTAGGTGCTGTAATGTGCTCACTTTTATTTGGGATCATAGGCTCTTGGACTGCAAATATAAAAATCTACAGTGGAGGTTTATGTTTTCCAATTCTTCTACTCAGGAACTGATCCTTTGTAAAGGGAGAGGGAGATGGTTTCAAGTGATAGAATATCTCCAGTGGGTAAAAGTGATGCATTTCAAGAAACGTTCAGGTATATGCTGCCTTTGACCTGTTGGCTGTCACTCAAATTAGAAGGGTGGAAGTCACATTTTAGATCCACTTAGAGGTACTAGAAGGAACAAATGACTATTTTTAGGCATGGGACAATTTTATTGTTTTTATGTCCCCTAAATTTTGAGATCTTTTATTCTGACTGGATCTGGGGCCCTGACTTTACATTATTTCTTTTTTAAAAGCCCATTGGTTTTCCATAGCTATTGTTCAGAGTTGTACTGGAATACTACAGCAGTGCCACCTGCAGGTCATAGCAATGAAATGCATATCGACGACTTGAAATTCAAATCAGATTAAGAGATCTGACCAGTAGCTAGTTCTTAAACCTTTCTAGACATGTGAATGGCTGAAAAGCAAAATGCAAATGAAAAGACAAATAAATGAGAATATAAGAGCAGAGTAATAGTTCCTCTGGCCTTACAGAAATCTAAATTAGAAATTCTTCGAATGGGGCATGAATTCATTTTTCAAAATAGTTCTAGTGCTCTGGATAACTTCCCTTTGGGGAGCTACTGGTCTTATTGATCCTAGACAATACATGAATGGCATCCCTGAAACTATGAATTAGATACAGGCAGGGTTAAGATTTTCACATTCTCTCTGCAGGTCTATAGCCTGGGTTTGGGATCTAAATCTGACTCACGCCAGCATTTTCAAAAGGCAGCCAGGCATCATCTAGACTATTGTTATGTCTGAGAATTTTTTCTTGAAAAGAAATATCTCCAAAAGGAATACACAGAACTTCCCGTCTAGCATGAAGGGAGCATAGAAATTGCCACTCCATCCTAACAAAGAAAAGGTCAAAAAGGAAGGGCAGGGATCAGCAACTCTTCTTAAACCCGAGAGTAGTAAGGTCACAAGACAAACTACTGCTTCAAAAATTAGAGAAATGGAAAGGCATATGTAGAAACCATAATGTTCCAGAGAAGAGCTCTGCCATTAGCAACCTGTACTGGGAACAGTGCAAGACTGGGAAAGTCTGCACTGCAATTGATGAATTGCTAGAGTCTCTGAATGGATGACAGAAGAGTTAACATTTCTATAGGAGCCTCGATATTTTTGTGAATTTTAGCAACAGGACCTCTACCAAGCTCTCAAAGATACTTGCATAGTGCTTCTAGCAAGGGTAAGAGAAGACTAACCATTTTGAAATATGTGATCTTACCAAGATTTGCCCTAAGGAGAAACTGTTTTATGATTCTAATCTGTTGGGAATTTTTTTTAAATTATTGCCTACCTAGAAGAAGGAAATACCCAGCCTACTCTGTTCTACTTCCCTCTAAGTTCACAGTCCAAGGCCACAAGCTCAAACAGAGACTCAGAGCTAAGCACAAGTCTGTGAATGTTTTTCTCCCCAGTGCTTTACCACTGAATCACTAAAGGACTCTCTGCGACAGTTCCTCGTACTTAGTACATCATGTCCACTTTCCAACAACAAAACCTACGAGGCATAATAAAAGGCAGAAGCATAGTGTGAAGAAACCAAGAAGCATCTAAACGAGACTCAGATGGGGGTAGAAAACAGCTTATCAAACAAAGATTTTCAAGACTCCATAATTAATATGCTAAAGATGCCAATGGGCAAAGCACACAGCAATGCAAGGCAGATGGATGATAATATAAGCAATAGAGGAAGAGATCATTTTTAAAAAGTTAGAGATCAAAAACGCTGGAACACAAATGAAGAATGATTTTGATGGGCTAATTATCAGACTAGATAAGTCCAGTGGTGCATCTCTGATTTGAGGACATGACAAAAGAAACATCCAAAACCCGAAGAGCAAGTGTAAGAAAGACTGAATCAAGCATAATGCAATATCCAAAAAGGGTGAAACAGCTACAAAAGAAACAACATATTCAAGCAGGAATAGCAAAAACAGAATAAAGACACTGAAGGACAGGAGCAGAATTTGACACAATAGCAACTAACGATTTCTCCAAATTAATGTTAGACACCAAATTATAAATCTAGGAGTCTTAGCCAAGCAGAGTAAATGTAAGGAATTTTGGACCAACCTATATTATACTCAAAATTGGAAAAGTCAAACATAAGTCAAATTTTGAAAAGCCAGAACATTCCAGAAATACTTTTTGTACAGAGGAACAAAGATAAGAATTTGATCTGGATTCTTGAAATCCAGCAATGTGCGCTTCAGCCGCTGCATCCTTGTGGGCTCTTGGTATTATCAGTGTATTTCACTGAAAGCTTAATTGCTGTTTCTCCACGAGTTTGGATTATTTGTGTATCTATTTGCCTTTCATATGGTGTCTTTGGCGAAAAATAATTTAGTACTTTTGATTAAGTGATTTTCTTGCTACTCAGTTTAGTACCTATATATTCTAGATATAGAACTTTGTTAGATTTACAAATTTTTCCTTGCTTATAGTTTGCCTTCTCATTATTTTTAACATGATCTTGCATCATGGCAAGGAAAAATTGTTGATTATGATGA
Source organism: Apodemus speciosus (assembly GCA_002335545.1). Classification (NCBI taxonomy): domain Eukaryota; kingdom Metazoa; phylum Chordata; class Mammalia; order Rodentia; family Muridae; genus Apodemus; species Apodemus speciosus. The sequence goes on along the minus strand of BDUI01055006.1, from coordinate 1,657 downwards.
CTTCTTAATATTTTCCCTTTATGTTTCATTTAATATTTTGGTGCAATATCTAAAAAAAAATCTTTAACTGCAATTTAATGCAGTGTGTGAGTGTGTACATGAAATGTGTGTGTGAGAGAGAGAGACAGAGAAAGAGAGACACAGAGAGACAGAGAGAGAGAGAGAGAGAGAGAGAGAGAGAGAGAGAGAGANAGAGAGAGAGAGAGAGAGAGAGAGAGAGAGAGAGAGAGAGAGAGAGAGAGAGAGAGTTCATGTTTGGGTGCTGTAATGGCTATTCCTGGCTGTCAACTTGACTATATCCAGAATGAACTACTATCCAGAATGGAAGGCTCACCTGTGGTCCAGATCTTGAGGCTAGAAAATACAAGTTTCTGACCTGGATCTTGGCATGGAGATCTTGAGGCATAGTGGCTATGAATCCCAAGAGACTAAGGCAAGGAGATCTGAGTTTAAAGTCAGCCTGGGACAAAACAAGTCCCAGATCCAGGCGTAGTGGTACACACTTTTAATCTGGGACACACCTTCTGCTAGAGACCTACATAAAGACATTGGAATAAGGAAGATTCCATCTTCATCACCTGCTTGCATTTACTTGTCAGCACATCTGTTGGAATCTACTAGCCTTGTGGGACTGAGCAACTACTAGATCCTTGGACCTCTCATTCACAGCTGACCATTGTTGGAGAGCTGGACTACAGACTGTAAGTCACCATAACAAATTCCCTAACTATATAGAGACTACCCATAAATTCTGTGACTCTAGAGAACCCTGACTAATACACGTGCCTATGGAGTCCAGTGGCTGACTTAGAGTACCTTCCTTTATTGCTCTCCATCATGTGTTTTGAGACAGGGTCTCTCCCTGGACCCAGAAAACATGAACTGGCTAGACTATCTGAGTGAGCTCTGAGGACCGATCTGTTTCTGCATCCACCAGCACTAGGGTTATAGATACGTTGTCACACTGGGATATTTTTTATGGGAGCTGGGGATTTGCACTCAGATCCTCATGTTTGCACTACAAGTGCATCTAAGCCATGTCCCCAGATTTTCCCATGATTTCTTCTTGAAAATTTATAACTTGAAACTTTATATTTAGTTCCGTGTCCCATTTTGGATTACTTTTTCTAGAAGATGTGATGTTTATGAATTCATTGTTTTTAATAGCTGAGTAACACCCCATTGTGTAAATGTACCACATTTTTTGTATCCATTCCTCCGTTGAGGGACATCTGGGTTCTTTCCAGCTTCTGGCTATTATAAATTAGGCTGCTATGAACATAGTGGAGCATGTGTCCTTATTGCATACTGGGGAAACCTCTGGGTATATGCCCAGGAGTGGTATAGCAGGGTCCTCCAGTAGTATCATGCTCAGTTTTCTGAGGAACCACCAGAATTATTTCCAGAGTGGTTGTACCAGCTTGCAACCCCACCAGCAGTGGAGGAGCGTTCCTCTTTCTCCACATCCGCGCCAACACCTGTTTTCTCCTGAGTTTTTTATCTTAGCTATTCTGACTGGTGTGAGGTGAAATCTCAGGGTTGTTTTGATTTGCATTTCCCTGATGACTAAGAATGTTGAACATTTCCTTAGGTGCTTCATCCTGAGTGAGGTGACCCAATCACAAAAGAACACACATGGTATGCACTCACTGATAAG